>RJWM01003113.1:0-42882 GCA_004363535.1 Dasyprocta punctata | reverse complement strand
TTGATAACCCATAAGATACTAAGAGTTTCCACTGCTTCCCTAGTTACCACTCTCCATCCTTCAAATCTGCTACTTTCCTGAAAGTTTTAAAATCAGAATGCTTGAATTGACTTTCCTGAAAGTTGTTTCTGGTTTCCCATAATTTCCTGAGGTATATATATATATATATATGTATCCCTAAATGCCAATAATTGTCTTGAATAGGCAGAAGTAAAATAAATGAGATGGCTAAAATTCATTTTTGTATCATAAATGTTACACCTTGTCAATTAAAACAAATACTCCTTTTCCATGCCAAGAAAACATTTTCCATTGCATTCACAATCTGCTTCTACTGCCATCAGGTACAAGAAAAACCTCTAACAGATGGGAATCACTAAATGGCAACTGCAACTAGAACTGACTGCATGAATAACAAATGGAAGGCTATTCTGTGAGTTACCTTGGCAGGCAGATGCTGTGATGAGGGCTTTTTGAGGGGCTGTGTCGTTGCTTTTGAGAATGACATGGGGCCTGGATACCAAATAAAGGAAAGTAGCATATTTATGTATAAAAATTCTATATATAAAAGCAAGTTAAAATATACATAAATATTACATTAATGTGTACATAAAATTAATTGTACCATTTAATATATAAATTAATTATATACATAAAAGCAAATTAATATATGCATGAAAGTTTCACCACCTTTTATCTCATGTTATAGAAAATCAAGTCTGTCAAGACCTTTTATTGTTCTTATGAATATATTAGAAAAATAAAATAAAAATTAAAGAACGTTAAGTCTCAAACGGTATGAAAATGTCTATCCAAAGCTAGGAGGATTATACAGTCACCCTGGATTTAAGAGTTACAAGAGTCTCCGCCGTCCTTTCCCACCAGCCCCCTCCCTCCACATGCCATTTTTTCATTCCTGTATCTTGTAATCTGAGCAATTACCTTGAAAATAATAATACGCACTATATTAACCATTGCTAATCTCCTATTATGTTGTTTTGAAATTCTGTATCATCGTTTTTGTTCTTTTTCATTTTTAAAATTAAAAAATAAAGAAGAGTTACAAGAGTCTTACATTACCTTTGACCTCACTCCCCACTGGCATAGACAGATGTATAGTTTAGGTGGGTGGAATATGGTGATTACTCTCAGGGGCACAGACTCTGAAGAAGACGGTGCACAGGGAAGACTCAGATCATAGCCAGTGGAGAAATGGAAGTTGACTTCTACAACAGATACTTGAAAAGATCCAATAAAGTCAATTCTTGACTTCTATGAAGGCAAAACAAAAAGCTATTCATCCCTGCTTTCCACCCCTGTCCATACTTGCTCTGTACTCTTCCTCTGAAACTTCACTTTCAACTTAAACAGTGCCCAGATAAAACATTGATGGGAAGAGGAAAACACTCCCAACAAGCTTCTGGGTATAAACTAGGAGGCCAGGGGAAGACGGAAAGATGCCTCCATGCCTTTTGCTTTTATCCCCTCACCTGAGCTTATAATAATTAAGGCTTGGAGTCTAAGCACAAAGCAAGCTAGTTACCACAACATAGAATGGTAAAAAACAATTAGAGATTTGGATCTGGGAAAAGGAATATGGTGAAAGAAGCCAGACTGAAGAAGGAAGGAGCAGGTGAAAGGAAGTCTTTGACTTCTAAAACACTGTGGCTGTGCTTCTCATTCCTTAGTCTGTCCTTCTGCTTTCGTTTTGCCTCCTAGAGTGTCCTGGATCCACTAAATATATCAAAATGTATTCCTAGCTTCACTTCCACCTAGGACTTTTAATATGTTTTCAGAAACTAGACTACTAAATTCACACAATAATAGAAGATATATACATTCAAGTTACAAAAACACTCATTTTTAAAAATTTTTAATCTCATTAGTCCATGTTTATAGCACATAAAGGTTATATTTCTCATGGGAAGATAGTCCATGTACATAACACACCTTAATTCTTTTTCATCCTCTTAACCCCTCCCCTGACTCTGGCTCTTGGTCACTTTCTCTTTTGAAAAAGATCTCCCTTCCTATTTTTTATCTTATATTTTGTTTTTATTTACATTTTGGGTTTCTCATATAAGAGAACCCATGTGATATTTAAGCTTGTGTGACTTATTTATTTCACTTAATATTACGGTCTCAAGGTGCATCCATTTTCCAACAAATGACTCAAGTTTATCCTTCTTGATAGTAGAGAAGTACTCCACTGCATATAAATACGTTTTCGTTAGCCATCCATCTGTTGATGGACATATAGGCTGTTTCCAAGATTTAGCTATTATGAATTTTGCTCTTACAAACATAGGTATGCATGTATCATTGTAATATGATGTTTTCAACTCACTGGGGACAATAGATAGGAGAAGAATGGTGAGGTTGAGTGGAACTTTTAGTTCTAGTTTCTTGAGGAATTTCCATATTGATATTCATAATAGTTGTACTAGTTCACATGTACAAGTTTACTACAATGCAGTCACACCCATATTTGTTATTACTTGATTTCTTGATGATAGACATTCTTTCCAGAGTAATAGAATTTTGGTGCTGTTTTAACTTGCATTTCTCCAATAACCATACCCATTTTTATAGCAGCATAGTTCATAATTGCTAAATTTTGAAAATGGTTATATGTCCTTCAACAGATGGATGAGTAAAAAAGTAGTATTTACACACAGTGGAGGACTACTGTGCCATAAGAGGATAAATCTGAGGCTTTTGTAGGAAAATGGATGCACTCTGAAACCATAATGTTAAGTGAAACTAATCAGATGCACACGTTCAAATACCACATGGTTTACCTTATATGAGAAACTCAATACATAAATAAAAAGCAAAAATAAAATTGAGATAATAGAAGTGGGATGATAGATCTTTTTAAAAAGAGAAGGAGCCCAAGAGATGAATGAAAGAGTGAGGGAGAGAAAGGGAGGGGATGAAAAGATTAATATGTGCTGTATACCTGAACCAACTTCCCACGAGGAATGTAATCGCTATGTACCGCAAGAAGGCACTAATAAAAATAAAGGTTAAAAATGTGTCAGTATTTTCATTCATCTCTGAAACTGATTTAATATATTCCTCTGAAGCAAATGAATTCAACTTGGAATGAAAATTTCTTCATGTAAGATTTAAAGCATTGTTATAGTTACCAAAGTTTTCAGAATGAGGTTTTATGCTGATTGCTCTTCAATCGTTCAATCAACAAAAATGTAAACTGGAGAATATACTAAGTTTTCTTAACCGCAAATTGATGAAGAGCATCAGAGGTTTTCTTTTTTCTTCTTCTTTTGCACAGCATAATCTTTCAACAGATCATCATAATCATGGCATGTTCTTTTTCAAAATCATCAACACTAAAATTTTGTTTAAATTCATCATGTTTTTCATGCATATTTTATATGCTTAGTCTCAAAGACTAATTGAACAGAGCCCCTGACTATCATTATCATTTCCCTTTTTACAAGTGCTTTTAGTAAGTTTTCTTTTACCCTCCCCACTTCCCTCAGTGTTGAGTCTTGCCTCCACTTAGTCCCTCTTGGTGTCTCGTATCCCGTGATCTGTCTTGCTCTCAGCCACATTCATAGAAATAGCAGAAGTCATGATAAATAACTTAAAACTCTATTTTTTAAAGAATATAACAAAGGAATATCACACATTGCTTATGTTTATCCATGTTGAGTTAAGAAAACAGAAACCATTCTAAGTATTTCAAAACAACTAAATTGGAAAATGGATCACTTAAGGTAACACAAAAGGAGAAAAGAAGGAACAAAAGGCATGATGTCCCCAGTAGGTGGTTAATTGAAAGTGCAGTTGTTAATAACTGGAGGATGCTCTGACTACTTCCTTGGCCACAGAAACAATAGGGTACTGGTGCAACTCTCGATTTATACAGCTGTGCTTCTGAGGACACCACAGTGTCTCCTGTCGCCACTGCTGCAGTTAGCAGAGCTTCTGATATTTTGCAGAATGCCAAGAGCTCACACTTTGCTGATGGTACAGGAGTCCAAGAGCCCACATTCCTGACATGGCGAGAGTCAGGGCCCGGGAGTATTGGTGCTTATGAAGCTACTGGAGCATCCACCGCTGCTGGTATTGTTGGAACTTGCTGCCTACACAGGAACCCAGGCTTGCATCCACTTGTCACTGCTGTTACCCTTGCCAGAAGCACTGCAAGGAGGACAAATACAAAACCAAACAACGATAGTTTTCTTTTCTTAACAACTTCCAAGTTCTTGGCAGTGCCAGCATCAGAAACTTATCAGAGATCAACTGATAGCAAAAGAGTCTGAAAATACAGTTTGCAGATATCCAGCTCCCTGTGATACAATATAAGAGCACAAGAGGAAGGAATAGGGGTGAGCACTGACAAAAGATAACTGACTGAGTACTTTATATAGGAAGTTCTATAAGTAGGAAGCTGATTGGACACTTCTATAAGAAAATTGATTAGATACTTATTCCTTCTTAAAGGTTCTTCCACTCATCAACCGCTAATGGCTTTCTCTAATTTTGTGGTCAGTTTTCTTCTATCTGTATCATTCCCTGTCCCTACATTCTTGCATGCCACATGGGTTTGTGTTACTATTCACCAGCTACGTAAACCACTGCAAGATAGCTGAAGGGCCCTGGCACCCTGTCATATTTTCCTTTATTCCATCATTAAGGAATTGTATGCATCAAAAAAGTAACTCTAGTTGCTTTTTTCATAAGAAATTCATTATATCACAGTAAGAAAACCTGAAGTGGAGCTCAGATATTGGCTCTATTTCTAGATTTGCTAATCATTAATAATATAAACTTGGAAAAATCTTTTCCTTGAGCATCAGTTTCTTCATGTGTAAAGTCAAAGGGCTGGATCCAATACTGAAATTCCCATCCTACTCAATTTTATGAAGTTTGGTAAAATTCATTGACTTCCATATTTTAATTTTTAAAATCTTTCATGGGTCAACAACATCTAAAAAGAAAGGAAGATAGAAACGAATACCAGCAAAAATCATTAAATGATCAAGTATGGTACAGTTCTTAGAAAATAGTGCAAAAAGTCCTTTGCTAATTTTCTTTAAGTTACCTTCATTTTAGAGCAATCTACTGGACTAGTCATACAGGATCTATCTTTGTGGAATCCCATATTCATTTTTTCCATACTTCACAGGTCTTCAGTCACTTTGGCCCTTTGCCTCTATAACTGTAGTTTGTTGTTTTTCTCTTTGTATCTATTTCAGAAGGCCTGCTTTTCGGTTTCATTTTGGAATCTCCACAGTGGACCTGGAAGACGGTTTCAGATCATCATGCCCTAAAATTAAAATGAGAGTGTGTCAGCCCCTTCTTTTTAAAGCTTATGGCATCTACCAAGCAAAGAAACTTCCTTCTGTTAGTTCTAACCGTAACTTAACAATGTTAAGGGCATTACTGTCTCGCAAACTGTTTCTACCTCTTTTCACACATTTTATTTATTAGCGTAGTTGGAGTTTCATAACTTAGGACCAAAAAAGACAAGTCACAGTACACGGAAAGAGGTAGAGTGAGAAAACTTGTCCCTATCTCATTACAGAATGAAAATAGAATTAATTATATCATAAATTATAACACTAAAAACAGAGAGTTCTAAAATTATAGAAGCTCTTGGCACAAGAAAGGAAAAAAGCAAATAGAAAACAAATTTACTTTCCTTAACTTCTTAGCCTATGGCCACACATTTCTATATACATAGTTAATTATACCCTTTTTTCTCTTCTGATAGTAATGAATGCCTCAATAAAATATATCAATCAAGGGAGTTGAGAAAAACAAACTAAGACTGTTAGAAAAGAGCATTAATATTTATTGGTAACATTTAAATCAGAATTGTTTATTAAAAGGAAGTTTTAAAATTCATTTTCATATTCAATTTGAACAGAAACAGCTTATTTGCAAGACAATACAATACATTTCCAGAACTTACTCAAGATTTCTAACATCTGCTTTTTTTCTTTAGAGTTAGCATTTTGGTCACTGCATAAATCAACACTCTTGAAACACTGTTTATATTAAGGAATGTAATAAAACAAATGTTCATTTTTTAAAGTGTTGAAAGGCCTTGAGAAATTTTTAGCAAAAATTAGAAAGAAGGAAAATTATAGTAAACAACGGCAATATGTTCATTTCACATACTTTGAAGTCCACCTGTTTAAATGCTTTCAAAACTATTAAATGCAGCTGTTATTATTTCCTTTGACACAAGCAAACATAAAAAAAGTATGTGCAAGCATCTAAAGCCAGTGTAGGTGGGCCAATTTAGATAAATAATTACAAAGATGCAAATGATATTTAAGTTTCAATGGAAAGCTCCAGTTTTGGAATTTGGAAGAAACGGACTCAGCTGTGTAATACTGAGTATTATACCTCTCTGTGTGCTTCTTTCTTATCATCTGTGATGAAAGAATTTCATTGTTTATCTGTTGAGAGTCTTGTGAAGAATTCCTATGTCCCCAAAACTAACTGCGATGTGTATAATCATCCCTCAGTTAATAATGAGTGTTATCGTTAGAAGAGCATATAAGTATTTACTATTCTCTCTGATTGCATCCACACAGATTCTTCCCTTTGAACATTGAATTTTGTGAGATAGGACCAGGCTACCATTCACAACTATGCTCAAAGAGTGTTTAAAATTATGAGATGACCTCTGACATGGCCTTTAATTCTAATATTTTATGAATCATTAAACCTATATCCTATACACTGTTATATTTATAATTATTATCTGCCTTCTACAAATGAAGATAGTCTATAATCAGCAACCCATCTTTGAGGTACAAAGCAAAATTTTAAATGGCACAATTGTTTCAGCATTAATAAGCATCACACTGACACTCATGACTTAGTTTATGTGAATAACTTGCTACATACCATCACTACTAAATACCATCACTATTTACCATCACTACTACATTCCATCACTACTACATACCATCACTGCTTACCATCACCACTACATACCATCACTACTTAATATATATCTATAAGCTTTGCTATGAACTGTTCTGTCTTTAACCTACAAAACCCTTAAAAAATTCTTTTCATTTCACCTTACGCATTCTCCCAAGAAACAAAATATGCTCCAAAAAGTTTTAGTGAGAAATAAGTATTTTATTGAGAATGTCTTGAAGAATGCATGGTAGAAGGTACATCACAAACAGCATAGTAATTCACCTTTCATAACAAAATAAAAATACTCCATCCATTACATATGATGCATTTAGTCACACATGACATGTTAAAGAGATGGAGAGATGGAAATGCTAATTATTTGATTTGATCATTATATATTCTATATATGTATCAAAATATCACACTGTGCCCATGGGTAAGTACAATTATGATGCACCAATATTTAAAAAAAGAAGTTCAAAAGTTTTGAGATATAAAAAATATTATCAAATAAAAAATAACATAACCCAATCTCAAAAAAAAAAAAAAAAAAAAAAAAAAAAAAAAAAAAAAAAAAAAAAAAAAAAAAAAAAAAAAAAAAAAAAAACAAAGAAAAGAAAAGAAAAAAATTCTTGTAAGATAGAATAGTGAAGAGTCTGAAAAAAGCCTGGGAGTAATCATGTTAGACTCCTTTCCAATTTAATGAAAATTCAACAAGGCCACTACGAAGTCCTTGAGTCAACCTCAGCTATCAGAGAAGACCTGTTTCCCAGGAACAGACTGCTTTAGTGTCCCTGCTTCCCTCCATCATTGTCAGAGAGCAGCCTTTAGAAAACAGCACAAAATGCATCTCCTAGCTCTGTGGTCAGGCCCTAGGCCAATCATACTCTCTGTAGTTGGAGATCTGCCAGGCATATTTCCTGACCACCACAAATATCGATTCCACATTTCTCTGCTCCAGTGTCCAGTGGGAAGTACACTTCCAAACTAAATGGATCTCGTGTTTAAAGCCTCACTCTCCCAAGAATTCACTTTCAGAACTTTTCTACATCTGTTCCCTTCTCTTATCTCTTCTGTGTGATTATCCAAATTTGTATCATCCATCATTACTTTCACGTATATTAAAAGCCATGACTTTGTTTGTAGTCAGGAAATTAAATATCTGCTAATTAACAGGATGCGTCTTCCCCAGAAAACAGTGAGTAGGAGGATAACAGGGAGACAGTGTTTCCTGCCATATGACAGCAGAGCTGCGCTGTCATCAAACACTTACGCTCCATTTATTATGCTGCACACCAGCAACTGGTTTCAGTCCCCAACAACATTCTGAAATTTTTTTCATATGAATATCAGTATCTTTTAATTGCCAAGTCCTTTAGGCATTTCACAGTCATTATTCTTGACTTTCATATATATTCAACATTATTCCTCATTTCTTAAAATTCTATTTTCTCTGGATCACTGATATAGTACTATGCATACTCTTTGCAAGTTTTATGAACACTTTTATTTTTTTCCTTTTTTTTTTCATGATTTTTTAATACTGGAGTTTCCGAGGTCTCTTACTTCAGCCTTATGCTCATTTCACTCTGTATTCTTTTCCTATGGAGTTCATTCTTCACTGTATAAGAATATTTTTCACTTATTTATATAATGGTGTATTTATCAGAAACTTAGTTGGACAACTGTACTATGTTATGCTGAAAGGGAAAAATGTCTCTGGTTTTAAAGAATTTATTACACAAAAGGAGAAACATAAAAGTAAATAAACAGTTGAAAATAGACATATGACTATAATAAGAGAGTGTGCATGGTTTAGGGTACGATACAAGGGTACCTAACTTTTGATTTGGTAACTTGAAGAACATTCTTACAGGAAGAAAATGGTCAGTATGTGATAATAACTTAAAGAGAGGCAAAAGGGCATTTCAACCTAAGAAAGCACGCCATCTGAGAAGCTGTAATTCAGTTAAGTAGGTCACTTTATCAGCAATACTGAATGAAAGAAAAAGATGGGTCACATAGATGTTGAAAAATAAATCTACTGGTAGATGCAAGGCCACGTGAGCTATTTTGTCACTTTGGAGCTCATGTTAATTGCAGTGAAAATGTACTGACAGGTTCAAGTAAGAGCACGACATAATTCTTTAAATGCTTTTGGAAGCTCACTCTAACCCTACAGAAAAGATAAGCTAGAAATAGTATGTTACACTTAGGTACAATATCTATAAAGCATTCCAGCTCAGTTTGATCAAATGGTATTCAACCCTCTTATGTACCAAGCACTTAAAATTGTTAAGTGATAAATGTGTGCTTTACAGTAAATGTTCAAATATGTTACAATCTCATTACATAAAAATCAAATATAAAAATAAAATTAAAAGATCTCTATAAAAGATCTCTATATATTGCATATGTAATATATGTTTTTGTGTACAGTTTTATTATTGTCTGAACTATTATAACTCAGTTAACCAAACCAAAAATCCTTTACTTTTTTATTTCCCTCCACCTGTATACCTAATTATTTGGTCTGTTCCAATTCTAAAGTATACCTCATGTGGATTAATTTTTTTAAAATTTTGCTGTCATCACCTCTAGCCATAACACCCTCAGCTTTTGCCTAACCTCTGGTGTTTGCATTTTAAATGGGTCCCAGCTTTCTATTCATCTTTACTTATAATCCATTCTCCCCTTACTAGACAGACTCTTATGTAATGTTTCAGGTTTGTCATTCTGTATCCAAATCCTCCAACAATTTCTCATTATATTTAAAATAAAGCTAAACTCAGTCACATGACCTACAAGGCTTCAGGTACTCTGACTTTACATAATTCTTCAATCTCATCTCATGTTACTATGCTACATGCTCCTCCAACCATGAACTTGATCATGTTTCATTTTTGCAGATTCAAGAATAGATTGTGATTTTCTGACATATTTGTATCTATAAGTACCGTAGCCTATATCTGCACTTTTCACCTCCTCCATGGTTACTTCTCTGCCACTGAACGCCCCATTTCTTTCTTAGCTACTGTATTAGCTATTATTCAGGCTTTCTGATTAGTGTTTTCCCCCCATGTAGAGTTCAAAGTAGTTCTTGGAAATTGTAAACCAGATTACATTACACTCCCTATAAAATTCTTCAACAGATCCTTATCATATTTAAAATAAAATTCAACAACTTGACCATAATAAACCCAACCTTACCTATGTACCTGGCCTTCACCCTGACCTGACCTTCTTTGAACTTGCCCATATTCTATCTCTTCCCCAGCCACAGTGACTTTGTCCTTACAGTGACATGTTTGCAGTTCCTTATACTTATCCCACTGACGAAGAACCCTCTTTCTCTGGATATCTATGAGGCACGCATCTTCATTTTAATTCTGTATTCAAAGAGCATCCTCTTAGAGGGGACTTCCTTGGCCACCACCATATCCCCACACTTTCCACATCATTTCCATCCCTATGTATTATCAAACTTCTCTTTGAAAAGTTATCACTGACATTGCAGCGTGTATCTATTGTCTACATCCTTTATTGTGATATAAACTCCTTGAGAGTATAGACTTTGATTTTTTAAATATTGTTTCTCCAATATTTAAAACAGGGCTCAATAGAGATTTAATGAGTATTTGTGGACTGAAATAACTGGAAATTGGAAAGCTCTAGGTTAAGGTTTTTATTCACATGTCCCCCAAAGCTTTTCACGCTTGTAGGTTAGCCTTTTGAGAAGTGATTGGAATACAGGTCTCTAATATTGGCTTAGTCCACTGATTGATTTAGCATATTTCTGGGTGTGGATGACAGACTTACTGAAGAAAAAGGTCAATGTAATACTGACACAAATATATTTGATAGTCAAATTTGTAAAAGCATACAAACTGATTCATCACAATTTTTGTATCTTCAAGTAAAGTGTATAAGTCACTTTAAAGTTACAATTATTCAATTTAATATAATCTTTTTCTGGAGGTTAAGGAAATATCAGAAACCATATTAAATCTAATTAAAGTCAAATATGATACTGAGTCAGTATTCCAGAGGCCAAATTTTATCCAGTCACAAGCATCATGTGCTTAGTTAAGAATTCTTCTATTAAATTAACCGGCAGGAAAGACGCACCCACAGGTCATTTTTCAGTAAGTAGACAATGAAAATGTAAAGAAACAAACACTTTCCATAATGAAATGTGTTTTCTTGATTTCTCAATGAAGAAAAATAATGTGTATGGTGACTGAATAGCTGTGTTTATATTTATGTCATAGAATTGATTAAAAAAAGCAAGGAACTAATATATAAATTAGAGGTAGGGAAATGGAAAAAGAGCAAGGCAAAAAACAACTGAGGGTTACAACAGAGAAATTTGTCCAAAATGACATGAAAATAATAGCATGGTTCAGCAAAACTCCAAAGAATCATAAACTTTAAAAACAGAAAACCTATTCTAAAAGACCACAAACTGAACAGGTTGAGATTGTTTGTATGTACATGAGTTTGTGTATATGTATCCATGTGTGTGCACATGGGTGTGTTATAGTGGTAATAAATGGGAAGGAGTCACAAAAATTATTTTGAAAATACTTTTCCCTAGAGTATGTATTAGCATTCTAATCTACCATAACAAATTAACCCAGTGCCCATCTAGTATCTTCCAGGTTTCCTGGGTCAAAAGCCTAGGTACAGGCTGGCTGAGCTGGTTTTCTGCTTAGGGTCACACAAGGCATATGTCAAGCTGTGAGTTGACCTTTGCATTTTGGAATAACTGGGGGACAAGCTGTCCCTAGCTTCACTCACCTTGGCAAGAGAATTTAGATCTGCATTGTTGTGGGAGTGGTGGCTTCCTTTTATATTGTTGGCTATTGCCTGAGTATCATTTTCAACTTTGAGAACTCAACCCCATTCCATGGCTCGAAATCTTATCTTCAAAACCATGAATGTATTGCCCAGTTCTATTGCTTATAATTCCTTCTACTTTCCTCTTCTGACATTTAAAGGGTCATATGATTAGAATAACCCAGGCTAATCTATCTATTTTAAGGTTACCTGATGAGTAACTTTACTTATATCTGAGAAGTCCTTTTGCTTTGTTACATAATCAAACCAGGATGTGACACCTGGGGACTGCGATCATGAGGACCACAGTTCTGCTTCCCACAAGGTAATGATAAAATGTATTGACACTAAATTATCATGTATAAAAAGATAAGAATCTCAGCTAGACAGAATGAGTAGGTTGAAGAGATCTACTGCATTGTATATCATGGTGAGTATAGTTAACAAATAATATACTTGAAAACTGCTACAACAGTAGATTTCAAATGTTCTCACTTCACATAAAAAATAATTATATGACTTAATGTATATGCTAATTGGCTTCATTTATCCCTTCCACAATGCACACATATCTTCATACCATGTTACATGCCTTGAATACAAATAATTTTTATCAAGCTAAAATACAAAAATGAACAATTTAAAAAAGAAGACATAAATCAATAGCCCAAAGAGAATGAATTAAAAGAGAAGAAAATACAAAGACGAGATAGGATAGTAAATAGAAGATGTCAGAATTAAGACTGATTTGGGATTAAATCCTGTCTGGGTCGCATATTATCTGTACTGCTTTTGGCAAGTTGTGAATCTCTTTCCTAATGTACAAACAAGGTGTAATTATAACTATCTCACAGAACTATAGAGCACCAAGCAATAGAAACTCAAGGAATGAAAAATTTTACATTAGCTATGCCTCACAGATCCCTCAATCTTCATTAAAGGCATACAGCTAACTTATACCTATTTTTTTTACACTATCTAAAGAAATGAAGCATGCTTTGATTTGACTTGAATCATTTCAATAAATAGGTTTAATATCTATTTAGCTCTAAACATAAAGAAACAATAGCTTGATGTTTAGTCTACTAAGTTGTGATATCACATATAGGCTTATAAATGCCTAGAACTTCTAAAAAATTTATGAGAATTGATTTTATTATGTGTGATGGTATGAACAGCTACTTTGAAAAAAAATGAAATATTATGATAGACATTGCTGATTTCCTATCATCTTGTTTTGAAGTCCAAGAACATTTTTATTCTTTGTTTTGATTGGTTTTAGTCTGTTTTCTAATATTTGATTTCAATATGTGTGAAGGTATAGACAGCTATTTTGAAGAAAACAAGAGACGTTATGGTAGTTATCATTGGTTTTCTATTGTCTAGTTTTGAAGGCCCATATGATTTCACACTTTCGTTTTGATTAGTTTTATACTATTTTGTTTTGTTTGGATTTATTGTGTCTGAAGGTATGGACAACTATTTTGAAGAAAATAAGAGTGATTATGGTAGCCACTGTTGATTTCTTGTTGTCTTGTTTTGAAGTCCTGTGTTGCTTGCATTGGTCTGTTCTGATCTGCTTTGTTCTGATTTGTTTTATTTTGTTTTATTCTCTTTAAAAAAAAAAGATTGTGATGTTATAAAGGATCAACTAAGGAAACATAAAATATTCAGAAACTTGAATTTGCAAAAGATTTAAAATTCAGTCTTATAGAATTCTTCCATTGTATGTTTAAATAAGTAACATTTATGAGTCTCTGACTTCATTTCCTTTTGGTTTGTTAGTTTGGTTGACAGAAGATCTCACTGTGTAGTTCAGGCTAAACTTGAACTTACTGTGTAGCCTAGACTGGCATCAAACTCACAATACCCCTGAATTAGCCTTCCAAGTATTGGAATTACAGGCATTCATCCCAAGCTTCTCACTTCATGTTTTAAAGACTGAAATAGCTAGTTCTCAGTTAGAGTAAACTCTACTAGTGAAATGAAAGGATAAAATATTATAAAGCATAAGCACAGTGCTATGGTGTGCTAGTCATTTTCCTGTTGCTGGGAGAAAATACCCAACATTTCAAACTTAAAGGAGAAGAATTTTTGGCTCATGGTTTCAGAGGGTTCAGTCCACAACTGGTTAGTTCCAAGGCAGAAATAATGTGGTGGAAGGGCACAACAGGGGAAATTTGCACAACTCTTGGTAGACAGAAGAGAGAGAGAGAGAGAGAGAGAAGGGAGAATCAGGAAATGAATACATTTTTCCTGATCACAACCTCACTGATCCACTCCTGCAACTAAGCCCTACCTCTTGACAGCATGTTCAGCTATGAATTTATCCAGGAGTTAATCCACAATGAGTAATGGAGCCTCCATGATTCATTCAGTCATCTTCCTAAAGTTCTACTTCTGAACCCATGAGGTTTCTGGGGTACTCTTTTAGATCCAAACTGTAACATGTGGCAATAATTTTGCTGATGGTATACTTCTCACAATTCTGGTCTCAAGGGCCTTCAGTAATACTATTTCTGCAGGGCACCCCTTCAGCACACATGGAAGTAACAGTTACTAGCCTCTGGGTAACTGACCATCCCTGGTGTAGATGTGAGACCATGTTTAAGGACTTTCTTCTTGAAAGTACTTTCAACAATTAAAATTTATAGAATTCAGTGGCATGTTGATTAGTGAAATTATCAGTGGGATACTGAGGTAAGGGAAGTCTTTGGATGATCAAATGCCTGCTGAATTTGGCAATTGACCAAGCCTAAAACAGTGATTTAAGAAGAGAACCTAGACAGGGTACAATTCATAGATTGCCTCTTCTTTCTAGAACTCTTCTTTCTAGAACACATGCTATAAAAAATGAAAATCTTTGATATTTTTCCATTTAATTAACTGAAACAATTCAACAGAATTTTTCAACATCAGCAAATAGAATTAGTGATGCAGTAATGAATGGCTCTTTTAACACCATTTTATATAAAAGGATAAGAATATCTTAGAGACCCTCTAATTTGACCTCGGTTTGGAGCTTGAATCCATATTGTTTATGTGGACCTTAATTCCTGAGCCCAAAATTACAAGATAAAGAAAACCTGAAGAGCCTGTACTGCTCACAAGAACCTAGAAGAGACCAGCACAAGTCTTACTGAGGGGTAGTTAGACTGACAATGGGATTTTCCACAGAAATATGAATAAATTAGGGATGTAATGAATTGTCCTCAATGTCTTGAGAGAAAATAATCTAGAATTGTTTACACTGCTAAAATATCTTTCATAAATGAAATAAAAATAACAATAAATGAACAGAGTTTGAGAATTTACTTCTAAATAACTCCTCTCCCCTACACAACTACTGATAGATATTCTTTCCAAAAAAGGAAAACATTTTATAAAATCTGAAATGCATGAAGAAAGGGACAGAAAAAATAAGCATACATCTAATATATTGTATCTGCAAAAAATGCTAAACAATTAATTTGTGGGTTATAAAACTAAACCAGAATTTTAAAAAAGTAAGGCAATTACAATTTTGCTTTGAAACAAAAGCAGAACTAAAATATTCCAAGGACCTTGAATTTGACAGGAAAGGAAGTAAAGAGATTGATTAAATTCAGTACTTACATACACATATGTACATGTTAGGATAAATAAGGATAAATATTATAATGATATAATATAGAGAATGGCATCCAAACAGTAAGGGAAGAAAAAATTAAATATTTTAATCATTTCAAGAGCAGCTAGAAAAGAGAGGAAGAGGGAGACAAAAAGCGCAGATAAAGTAAAAGCTATAGAAAGTTCAATCAAAATAGAAACCAAGAATCATCTAGCGCTTGTGTTTGTCAGACTAAAACATGTCTAAGTGTAGGAAGTAGTTGCTGTCCATGAACACTAGAGATGGGAGCAATTATTACCC
Organism: Dasyprocta punctata; assembly: GCA_004363535.1. Classification (NCBI taxonomy): domain Eukaryota; kingdom Metazoa; phylum Chordata; class Mammalia; order Rodentia; family Dasyproctidae; genus Dasyprocta; species Dasyprocta punctata. The sequence goes on along the minus strand of RJWM01003113.1, from coordinate 27,215 downwards.
CCATTTGGCAGAGAGGCATCTTAGTGTGCTCAGGCTGCTATAACCAAATGCAATAAACCAGTTGGCTTAAATAACAGAAGTCTAATTTTTCACAGTTCAAAGGAAAGAAGGAAGGTATCTTTTAGGAAGTTTTCATTGTGAGGCCTCATGTTTTTGCTTGCAAGGAGCTGCCATTTCACTTTGGACTTCCTTGACCAGTGTCTTGCACGCTTTTGGAGGGCGTATGAAGATGAACAAGTTTACCTGATGTTCCTTCATGTAATAACACTAATCCCATCAGGAAGTCTCCCCCTGCCTCAGTCACAAGACCTTACGAGGCCCCCATTTCTACCACTGACACTTTTGAGACTGGATTTAAACTGTGAATTTGGGGAAAGACAAAAACATTGAGTCCATAACAGAGGTAAAATGATCAATCCAAAAGAAGAGGTGAGATTCAAACACAGGCATCCTGACTGAAGAGCCAGTGTTTTTACATACTACCGTAACACATAATAGAGAAAAATATCATTATGAGAAATATTTACATGAATAAATTGATGAAAATTTCTGGTTTTCTTTTCAAGATTTTTCTAGTGAATTGAAAACAAGACTGTCTTCTTAAATGAGTTTTATCTTTTTTAAAAAGAATGTGATGTATGTTGTGGCAGCAATATTTATTGATGAGCAGTCCATGTCTGCATATACCAAGCCTTATTTTTAATTTCCTGATTTGGTGGACATTTCTGTTCTCACCTATGTGGAGCTGTCATAAGTAAAGCTGCTATGAATATTCCTTTAAAAGTATTTTTTTTGTGGACATGCGTTTTATTTCTTTAAACTAAATACATAAAAGTAACACACATCTGCCAGTTATGGTGGCACACTCCTGCAATTCCAGCATGCTAGCAGGCTGAGCCAGGAGGATAGGAAGTGCAAGCCCAGATTGGGAAACTTACGGACTTAGCAAGATGCTGTCTCAAAATAAAAATGAAATAAACAGGGGTGGAAGTAGTTCAGTATAAAGTCACAGGTTGAATCCCCAGTACCAATACACACACAAAGAGAAAAAAAGGCTGAGGTGATTGTGCCATTTAGAGATCTCTCAACAGCGTATAAGGTTGTTCGTTGTCTCATATCTTGGTGAAATAGTAACATTACTAGGTTTTTAATTTTAGTTATTTTAATGTGTGTGTTGATATCTCATTGTGATTTTAATTTGGATTTTTGCATGATAACCAGTGATGCTGAGCAACTTTTCAACAGCTTTTGATTCACATATCTTCTGTTGTCCAGTTTTAGCCTATTTTTGATAATTCTTTTTATGACTATTGTTGCTAAGTTGTAAAAATTCTTTCTATCTGTGTGATGCAAGTCCTTTGTCAGATATACATATATTACAAAGATTATCTCCCAGTAGGCATTTTGAAATTTCATTTTCTTAACAACTTTTCTGAAAAGCACTTATTTTAATTTTTTCTCTGTGCAAAAAAAAATCCTAATGAATCTAGAAAAAAATGTATTACAAATAATGAGTGAATTTAGCAAGATCACAGGGTATAATGCCAGTATATAAAAATCAATTGTTTTCACCTTCACTAGCAACAACAAATGGTTAGAAAACAAAAAGTTAAGTTATGCTTTGTTCAAAAACATTGAAAATACACAGTATTTAGAGAAACGTTTAAAAAAGAATGTAAAAATGTTACATACTGAAAACAACAAACATTCCTTAGAAAAACAGAAAAGCCTAGAGAAATGTTGAGGTAGATTCTTGTTCATGGATTGGAAAACTTAACTTTTTTTTTTTTTTTTTTTTTTGTGGCACTGGGGATTGAGCTCACAGTTTCACGCCTGCCAGACAGGCACTTACGCCACTGAGCCCAACTCCCAGCCCTAGTTTTTCGAGGCAGGATCACACTATGTGGCTCAAGCCGGCCTTGCGCTCACGTTGTAGCAGCAGCGGGCCTTGAACTCACAATGCTCCTCCTACCTCAGCCTCCCGAGTGCTGAGATTAAAGGTGTGCTCCACCACGCCCGGCCTAAAACTTAATATTTTTAAGATGCTAACCAAATTGATGTATTAAATCCAATGTTATTCGAATACTAGAACACCAAGATTTCTTGGAAAGAGCTAGATGGAAATTGGATGGATGATTTTAATATTTAAATGGAAGCATGAATGACTATTGAAAAGCTACTATAATATTTGTTTAATTAAAAAATAACTGAGATTTTCATCTTTATTGGTTGTATTTGCAAAGATTCTTTCCAGTATGACAATTGTATGATAATTCTTTGATTAAAATAATTATAAATGTTTTTATAGAAACTATATAGCTATGTTCTTTAACAGACAAAACACTAACTCAAATAGAAACTAAAGAACTTTCTGACTGAACTAACACGTACAACTTAAGTGCAATTCTGCTCAAGCCTATTTAAAATAAAATTATAACTTTGTGTAAATTCAAAAATAGTTCTATAAATACAATCACTTTCTTGTTTTAAAACTTTAGATTCGGTTCAACAATTTTTATAAGAACAATGGAATTTAATTGCTAAAATTTATACATAGTTATATGAATCCAAATAAGAAATTTCTGTAGTGGACAGAGGAACTGACCCTAGATTTGGGCAGGACCTGCACTTGCTCTTTGTGTCTCTGCTGTTAGCTATGTAGAATTTAGAAATGAGGGAAAACAGATTAGGAGCAATGAATGCTTTTCCTTTTACTCAATATCATTGATCAAATAATCTGTCTGTGCCCATATAACAGGCTTGAGAAAACAGTGTAGTTTTATTAGTGCTAACCTTCCAGAATCAATAACTTTTCTAATGAATATAAAAGCCTGGGTGCCTGCAGTCCAAATTCATGCAATTGGATTGCTTGTTGTAATCAAGCACTGGCATTAACGTTCTGTTGTGATAAAATAAGTGTTTAGTAATTTAGTTCTCAAGTGTTTCTGGCGTTTCAACTCTTTGTTAGCATATAAAGCAGAAATTCCTCCTGTATAAAGTCAACTAATTTATTGACTTTATAAAAAAGTTTATCACCTGTGATGAAAAGGCTGTTGATCTTGCCAGCCTTGAGATTCAAACATTGCTGGACAGAAGTTACCTTCTTCCAATCTTAGCAAGTTGAAGTTCAATCCAGATAAATAAGGTTTTTGCAATTTAATTTGATCCTGAAATAAAAATGATCATCATGTTTTACTATAAGCATGTCTAAATTGTTTTTATCCTATGTATTTATTCTGTATGGTCAACATAACTGCTGACTGGTTCCTTAGATTTGACAAATGACTACTATAGATGTGCACTTAGAAGGTAGCTGGCTATTCACTTGTGAGGTCATAAAAAAGATTGTTTAAACCTAGTAATAAAAACTTTAAGTTGGGCGTGGTGGCGCACGCCTTTAACTCCAGCACTCGGAAGGCTGAGGTAGGAGGAGTGTTGTTAGTTCGAGGCCCGCTTGGGCTACAACGCGAGCACAAGGCCGGCCTGCGTTACGTAGTGCAACCATGCCTCAAAACACTAGGGCTGGGAGTTTGGCTCAGTGGCTTAAGCGCCTGTCTGGCAGGTGTGAGGCTGTGAGTTTGATCCCTGGTGCCGCAAAAAAAAATAAAAATAAATAAATAAATAAAATACAATCAAATGCAGTAAAAACTTTATAAATGTCAACCTAGAACATGTAAATTCTCCTATGACTTCAAAATAACTGTATTTTCTGAGAGAGAACAATAGCCGCGGCAAGCCCAGTCTGGGAACTGGTGCTGGGCACAGGCCCTGGGCGGACTGGGAACCATCAGACCCCAGCCCCTTCCAGCTTGTTGGGTGGCAGACAGGAAGTAGCATCCCCTCTCTCCCATGCAACCGGCTTATCTGGAGAAACACCTACGGAGGTGAAATGCAATTGGATGCCTGTGGTGCTTTGGTGTTTCACTAACATTGCAGGTCTAGGGGTAGTGGTCTGATATACGTTCAGAGGACATTGGTAAACAGTGTGGCATCTAGCAGGTGATCTCCTTCTGAGGATTGCAAGTATTGTTGATTCCCTATGGTCTTGTTTTGAGGCCCTATGTCATTTCCATTGTTTTGTTGGGTTGGGTTTTATTCTCTTTTGTTTTGTTTGATTGTGTTAAATCCCATGGCAGGAGAAGCTATTTCAAGGATAGCAAGATATATTATGGTAGCAATTTTGGATTTACTATTGGCTTGTTTTGAAGTCCTTTATCACATTCATAGTTTTGTTTTTATTGTTTCTATTCTCTTCTGTTCTGTTTGATTTTTACTATGTCTGAAGTTTTCTGCAGCTATTTCAAAGACATCAAGGGGCATTATAGTAACTACTGTTGATTTTATAATGTTTTGAAGTCCTGTATCTCTTATACAGATTTGTTTTGATTGGTTTTATTCTGTTACATACTCTTCAAAATTTTTTTTTAAAAACCCTGTATTTTCTAATTGTTTATGTAGGTTACAAAATTGTATGCACAATGATGTATCATTTTACTTGACAACTAGTTTCCCTCTGAAATATTTCCTATAGAGGAAAACATAAAAGCTAATGAATTATCTTAAAGTCCCCTGATAGGTTATCAGAACTGAAGTGGTTAAATACACTGTTCGCTACCTTTTGGTGTGTGAAAAGCCACACAACTTTATCGACTTAATATACTGACCACGTTTTAACTCACTGTCTTATAAATAGACAAGTCACATGGGACTCCACTGGAAGATTTGGCCTCCGAGGGACTCATCTGACTGTCTGTGTTACCTCTGGTCAGCTAGTAGATTGTCTGAAATAACTCAGCCTCTCAGATACTGATGTTTGTTTGGCAGGGCTGGAGTGCTGGGGATAAGTGTCTGCCATCCTCCAGCAGGCTGGTCTGGACTTACTTGTTTAGTGATCTCAGCACTCTATGTGTAGAACCAAATAAGGCTCAAGGTGGATGCCTTCTCAAGTGTCTGTATGCATCCTGTTTGCTAATGCCCCATTTGTAAGTGCAATGAGGTGTCCAAATCCAGTGTCTATATGAGCTCACATTACCAAAGCGAATGCACACAGGGAGCTGTGGACAAGCTGGGACAATAGGTGCAATCGACCTGCCACGAGGGTTCTGCAGCGTGTGTCCCTCTGCTTTCTGTACTCTATCCTGCTTATCAATAGATGTGCCACTTTCTCGTTGCTACAGAGTTAGTTGTACTTTTGAAGATTTAAATAGCTTTGGCCCAATCCTTGAAAACAAAATAAAGTGGGAGTTTCTTTGAAGATGTTATTTAACAACCTCACTAAAACTTGGAGGTTGCAAAATTTTTCCAATGCATCAATTTTGAATTGTTTTATCTGTGACTTTTTAAAATTCAATTTATATAACCAACACTTTCTAAAATGCCATTGAATATATTTACAACACTGTAAATTTTTTATTTGCTTACCTTATTTAAAATTGTAAACCCAAACTTTGGAATTCCTGTCTTATTTTCTGCCCATGACACTCATCCTCTTTAAAATTCTCTATAATCCATTTTATATTGTTTGTTGCCTCTTTTTCCCACGTTGGAATACATGTCACACATACATTCCAAAGCCTGAGATGTACCATCATATGCCATGCATAATGTGTTTGAGGAATTCAACTGAATTATTAAACATGCCAGAACGTCACATCCAAGACAGACAATTCAACTTTTACTCTAAATTTGTGTTTATGGCCGGGAGTGGTGGTGCATGCCTTTAATCCCAGCACTCGGGAGGCTGAGGTAGGTGGAGCGCTGTGCGTTCAAGCGCCGCTTGGGCTACAACATGAGCGCAAGGCCGGCCTGAACTACATAGCGCGATCCTGCCTCGAAAAACTAGGGCTGGGAGTTTGGCTCAGCAGCTTCAGCGTCTGCCTGGTAGGTGCGAGCTTGTGAGTTTGATCCCCAGTGCCACAAAAAAATAAAATAAATTTAAAAAATAAAATAAACTTGTGTTTATGGATAGAGCTAGGCTTTGCGACTCGGGAGCTCATGCAAAGTTCCTCTAGAGGAGTCTTGCTAACTATCCTTTTCCAAATACACATGCAAATAATTATGAATGCCAGAAAGAGATCTGGGATAGTATAAGAACGTATACATATGTTTGAGCATGCACACACACACATATTAGTACTGATAATTTTATGTATCAATATAAAAAGGATAAGGGATGACCAGATAACTGATCAAAATGCTATTTCTGGGCATATCTGTCAGCATGTGGTTGAAAACAATTAGTGACATTTGAATCAATAAACAGAGGGAAGGAGATCCATTCTCACCCATGTGGGCAGAGGTCATTCAGTCCAATTTACTGTGGTCTCAAACAGAACAAGTAGACATAGAAATAGCAAAGTTTCTCTCTCTGTTAGAATTGGGATGTCCATCTTTCCCTGCCCTAAGATGTTGATGCACTTGCCAACTGAACTCAGCCTGGATTATGTCACTGACTTTCCAGAATCTCTAGCAGATGATGGGATTTCTCAGCCTCTATTATCATGTGAGCCAATTCTGTAATTCTCTCTGCTTATCTGTCTCTTTGTCTCTGTGACTCTGTTTCATATATTATATCTCACATATACAGTCAAATATATATACATATATAACACATACATACCATATGTTACATAGATATATGTGTGTATGTATGTATTATAAAATACATATTCTGTTTCTCTGGGGAATCTTCACCAATATTGTATATGCATATTTATATACACATGTCTATGCATATTTATATATATTCACAGATCTATTATTTATATGCAGACATTTATATATACCAAAAACATATTTGTATCAGAAATTTGTTTATCTGTTTCATAATTAATTCATTTTTCTGACAATGCTTCCAATGTGGTACCAAAAAAATGTAATTAAATATAGCTAGTCATGTAGAAACTGAAATTAGAATCAATAATTTAAAGTCCTAATTAGTAATGCTTAATATTTGGAGATAACAGCTCTAGGTATGGCTACATGCAAAACTGTTAAATGCAGATTCTAGAACTTTATGTCCTAGGGTATATTCCTTGCTCTTCCATTCACTAATATTATTTAGGACAAGTCATTTATATTCTCTGTACCTCAGTTTCTTTACTTTAAAAATGGATTCTTTAATTTAAAACATTATTGTGAAGCTCAAATGAGCCAATGCATATAAAGCACTTAAGCAGTGTCTATGACATAAGTTAAAACATGGCGTGGAAAGCAAAGATATTCTCTGTCCATGTACACAGTCTGTCCTTCTGAACTCTGTGCACTCCCTCACATGATGAAACCCTAAAGAACAGATTGTCAAAAGTTTTAAATCTAATTAGTCCCCTCTGTCCTTTTGAATCCCTCAACCCATTAAACCTTGGTTGATTTCTCTTTTATGTGGACCAGAGTCCAGGAATAGGACACAAGGACACGTACTTGGCTGAGTATATTTCCTGCTTCCATCTCATTTCTTCCAGCTATCACTCTTCACCTCCAGCCTGTAGGATTAAAGAAGAGTAGGCTTTTCCCCACTTTTCTCCATCACACCTTACTTCTAAACAAACAGTAAGCTCACCTAAAATTGTAACCATCAGGGTAGAAAAAAAGCTTTTCTATATAAAGCAATAAATTCAATCTTTCCATGCTTATAACTGTTTGCCATTGTGTCTAGATAAGAGATAGCTGAATATATGTTAAATATTCTTTCTTTTTCAAGAAGCATGGTTTAAAATCTCTTATTTTTCTGTAGCATATTATTCTGAATATGAAAAGTTAAAAATTAAAATTTATCTAGTTTTAAAATTCTGCAAGTCTTATATAGTAATGACCTCTTCTCAGGCTACTTGACCCTCTGGGGTTATTTAGGGAGAAAGCAATACTCCCGAGAATAAAAAAAGTATTAATAGGTCATTGATATTTTTTAAATCCTTGACCATATTTTTCAGGCATTGTGCTAATATTGTAAGACTTTATAGTTATTTATTTTCAAACTAGTACAATTGGGCTTCAGATAATTAAAAACATATGTGCTAGTTAGCCTTAGTTGTCAATTTGAATGGATCAAAAACTAGAGAGGCAATTGGATCTTAGGAATGGATTAATCCATTGAGGTTCATAACTGAAGTGGGGCCCAGTTTAAGGCTGGTCGCTGGGGTCATGCCTTTGAAGGGCAGTCCTTTTACTGGTGCTCTTCCCTTATGCTCTGTTTCCTAGCTGCCATGACTTGAGTATCTTTATTCTGTCTGGCTCTTGCAACTTGTCATGTCCTGCCTTCAGGCCAGACAGCCATAAACCTTACCATCTGAAACTGTAAGACAAAGAACCTCTCCTTCTTGAAGCTGCCAGTATCCTGTATTTAATCCCAGTGATAAGAAAGTGACTATACAACAAATGACTAAAAGACAAAAATTAGTAAAATTCTGTGTTGTATTTCAGGGCAGTAAATATTATCAGTTAGATATGTTGTAGGATGCCACCTATGAAGATTTAGTTAATGGAGCCCTTAGTAAATTGTCTTGCCTATGAACAAATTTTAAGGTATGTTTAGTAAAATAGTGACTCCAAAAAATGTATCTACATCCAAGTCCCTGATAAATGTGAATATTACCATATTTTCATAGATAATTTATTAAGGATTTTGAGAAGAGATCATCCTTGGTTAATCTCAGTGGGCCTAAATGACAACTGGTTTTATGAGATAAGAGAGGAAAACACCCAGTGGAGAAGACCATGTGAAAGTGGAGGCACAGCCTGTAGTGATTCAGTCACCAGCTGAGCACTCTAACAGCTGCCAGAACCTAGGAAAGTCAAAGGAGAAAATGTCTCCCCCAGAGGCTCCAGAGGGAGTGCAGCACTGCCAACATCTTGGAATAGGATTTCTGGCCTCCAAAGTGTGAAGAAAGAAATTTATGCTTTTTTAAGCCACCCACTTTGTAGTAATTTGATATAGTGACCACAGGGGGAAACATATAGCATGGAACTGAAATTACTTGGCAGTGAGACTACAATGTAACTTCTTTTTTTAGATTAGCTAATATTGATTTGGGAGAAAGATAGTCCTGTGTGTAAATCCAAGTCTTAGGGGTCAGGATGTAGCTCAGTGGTAGAGCACTTAGCATACATGAGCCCCTGGGTTGTATCTCCAACACCACAAAAATAGAACAAGAAACACACACATAAAAAAAAAATTCAAAAAACACATTTGCTAGGGGAAAAAAATTCAAGTCCTTCTACTTACAATATGTGGGCTTATAAAAAAAAGTATCTAAACCTTTGATCTTAATTTTTATAGATTAATATTCAAAATATATATGCCATTTGCTTGCGATGTCTCATAAGAGATAATCAACATAAATCACACAGCTCAATCCATGAAAAGTAATAAGAATGCAGTAAGCAATCATGATTATTAATGTTATACCAATGCTACTATAAATAAATTCTTGCTGTTTTTGTTTCCTTGTCTGTGAAATAGGTACAGTAATCAACCAGCTGGATTTGATGGAAGAACAAATATTCTGAGACACTAGTAAAACATTAGCTTTAGTTTTAGTTTTCATTTTACCTGAAATATCATACACATTGTGGATATTAAATTTTCTTTCAATTTTTTAGGAAAGTGTTTCTATTGATCCTAATGAGTCATTAGTGAACTGTTTCTGGTATCTGGTACAATAAAATTATTTTACCTTGTATTCACTACCTTCTCTTACTGTAGTTACAATATGAAATATCTTTATCATCTTCACATGATTTTTATATTTCATTAAACTATGCTCACACATAATAACTTGTTACGATATTTGTTTCCTATAAAATGTTTGTTTATAAGTCATTATCAGTATGTCTTTAATAGTTTTTAAACTAATCTCTGCACTCTACCTTTCTATATTCTATTTAGTAGGTAAATCTCAGCAGAAATTTCCCTCAACAACTAAGACATATATGCTACCATTTGGAGTCTGTTTCCTTATTCATTAAATTACCTGCTAGCTTCTTTGACATTCTGATATTTTTGCATTGTTTTAGCTATATTCAATAGTAGTTTTTAAAGTCATCTCATTTCATGCACTTCTTAGGCAAGAGTATAGAACAGTGAAAAAGATAGACATGAAGATAGACATGGGGTCTTTGCTGGTAAAAATGGACAATTATAAGGCAATGTTATTACTGTTATAATAAATTGGTACAAAGTACTCTAGAATGTTATGGGCATACACATAACAACTTCATAGATAAATCTTAGAGATTTATAACATATTTTTCTGGAGCCTTTTACCTAAAATGAAGATCCACATGAGAAATAGAAGTTATTCATGTGAAGCACAAATTGTGCATAGAAAGGAAGAGAGAGCATGGTATGGTTTAAGAACTGAAATAGTCAGGTTACCTGGAAAATAGGTGAGAATTGGACTGAGGGTAGGCAGCCTACAGAAGTAACACATGATACAGTTAGGTTCATTTAAACTTTATGAAGCTTTACTTATTCTTCAGAATTAGCTACCTTAAAATAACTAATTTGGAAAAAGTAGTTGCATTTATTTGTGTATATGCACACATATTTTGATGCATACTAAGTTACCTCAATTACACAGTTTGGGAAACTTATGATCATTTAGAGAAAAAAAGAAAAACAAATTTTATTGTGACCAATCATAGAGTAGTTGAGTCTAAATGGTGGCATCAAAAATGAGTTCAATTTTTTCTCAAGACTTTTTGTCCATGGACAGTTCAATCTGAGAAATGACCGTGAGGACATTATGTCCCTCTGTTGCCATTCACTCCCTGTCATTTCTCTCATTCAGTTTTTTCCTCTTCCTTCCATGTTACAACTGCTTCTATGGCTTTACCTGCTATAGAAATGCATTTATTGTCCTGCAGTGGTATGCTAGAAACCCCAGAAAGAACTGGTGTCTAGGAGACCACAGGGTATGCCTTAATCATGAAGAGAGTCCTGGAAATGACAGCCACTCTGTGACCTTGCATTGAGAGTGTGACATCGGTTTGGTGTCTACAAGCTCTTAGGTTCTGGCTTCGTGAGAACTCTACAGCGTCAGGGAAATAACCAAGTTCTTCATGTTTTCAAAGAGAGACGAAGAAGTAGATGAGGCAGAAATACAAACATGGAGAGGTTGTGTGACTAGAATAGAGGCTTTAGCCAGAAATCAAACATTAAATAACCTAAGGAGATAATGTTTATCTCCACAGATGCCATAGGCATAGATGACCACAACTAATGATAAACTCCTCTTCATCTAATATATGTAATTTAAAGAATGTCCTCAAAAGTTCAGATGTGATTTCAGGCAAAGAACACTTGAATTGTCACAAAATACTGAATTAAGTAGTACTGAGTTTCCACCACCTGATGAAGAGAATGCACAAAACAAAAATGGCATTCAAATTTTTTAAATAAACTTTTTTTCACCCATTTTTCTGCTATGCCAAAAAAACTTCAACTTAACCCTTAAACCTATTCTATGAAAGGCCCCTCTCCACCAAAATGGAATGAGAGCAAAGACATGAAAGCAAGATGTGTCAGTATTCTTTAACCACATGTGACTGGCTGGACTCTCAAGTTGATTATATTAGGAGCTGTCTATGATATTAGTAAAGCTCACTTCTGATTGTGTCTAGATAGACATGTGACTTTGGAATCTGTACCTGGTTTCTGACCCTTCCTTTCCGGCTCTGTTTTCCTCATCTACTTCCTGGCCACCATGTGGGGACAGCATTCCTCTGCCAAGGCTTTCCACCATAGTATTTCTCCTTAAAACCAGTCAACCATGGGCTGAATGCCCTGAATAGTCCATTTCCTTTTTTAAGTTGTGAGTGTCAGCTGTTTAATCTCAGTAGTGGAAAAGATGAGCAATACACTACATAAAGATCATTTTTTCACAATGGGAAAGACTATCTGTGTAACAATTATTGCAGATACTTCTTTTTATCATATTCAAAAACATACCTTGATTTGCAGACTGTGGGGGAAGAAAGCAAGAAGTCACCAAGAAGCAAGCCCTCCCTGAGAATCAGTGTCATGCATGGGCCACTGGGGGACAGCCAGATGCCAGTCTTTTCCTGTGAGCCAGTGCCATTTGCAGACTGCAGGGGGAGAGAACAAGGATTCACCAAGAAACAAGCCCTCCCTGTGAATCAGCACCATACACAGACCACTGTGGGGAGAGCCAGATGCCAGCCCCTTCTGGCACACAGGCTGGGAAAAAAGAAGAGCCAACTCACCCCGTCTCCCACCGTAAGTGACCCGCTGATCCAGAGGAACACAGGCTGCAATGATAGCTATTGAGGTAAAATACAATTTAATGCTTATAGTGTTTAGTGTTTCACTGACTTTGCAGATCTAAAGCTGGTAGTCTGATCATCTATTCAGAGGATAACAATATGCAATGTAGCATCTATGGGAGATCTCCTTCTGAAGGTAGTAGCCATTGTTGATTCCTTATTGTCTTGTTTTGAAGTCCTGTATCATTTTCATAGTTTTGTTGGGTTGGGTTTTGTTCTGTTTTGTTTTATTTGATTTTATTGTATCCAATGGCATGGGCAGCTATTTCAAAGATAACAAAATGTATTATGGTAACCATTTTGGATTTACTACCTTATTTTGAAGTCCTTTATTGTGTTCATTGCTTTATTTTTATTGGTTCTATTCTGTTGTTTTGTTTGATTTTTACTATGCCTGAAGGTATGAGCAGCAGTTTTGAAGACAAGAGGCATTATGTGAACCATTGTTCCTATTGTTTAGAAGTCCTGTGTCACTTATGCTGGTTTGTTTTGATTGGCTTTGTTCTGTTTTTCTTGGTTTTATTCTCTTTAAAATAAAAAAGACTACCTTGGCCACTCTCATAATGTCATTAATGGGAAAAATATCAACACGTCTCCCTGGTGATTTCTTAACTCACAGAATGACAAAATGAAAATGCTTGTGAAGATATTCCCTGTTTTCCTAATGCTAAGAAAGCATTTTTCTGAGAAAAAAATTGAAATTCTTTATTTTTCTTTCCTTTTAATTACTTTAATTTAACCATTAGATCTGTTTTCTAAATTGAGGTCAGCTAGAAACTGACCTCAATAAAACTGCAGTTTTATTGATGGCTTTTTCTGGACTTCTATTATTGTCTTGAAGAAAACATTTACAATGTGGTTAGAATTTGAGAGAAAGTATTGATTTATCATCTTAGAATATTCAGTCAAAAATCTATTATTTAAACTACTTCAATCAAATGTTTACAAGTTATATATTGTTTGAATTTTCAAGAAATATTTGCTTTCACAAAGATTGATTATAGAAAATATTGTTTTACTTGAAAGTTGACACTTTTAGTTTATTTTCAAAAACAAAATTAAATATAATCACAAGCTTTATTGAAAGAAAACATTGGAAAATTTAATTAACCATAAAATTGGCAACCCCCTGAAATTAATGACTAACAAAGGAAAAAGTAAATACAGAGTGATTATTATGCCATTACAAATTATGACATAGAATTGTGTACAATTTCCTATTTTAAAAAAATCTTTACTTGTTATTTATTCTAGATAGAAACCACGAAAAAAAAAACTCAGTTTATTTTGCCAGTAATTTTTGGCAAACAATTATTTTTGTGATCATTGTAGCTGATTAATTTAATTAGATGTCAGAATCAATGAGCCATAGGTGAGTGACATAAATGGCAACCACAAAATTCTGGTCCTTTTTCTATACCAAAGACACACTAAATGCTTATAGTTTAAGCTTTTCATGATTTAAGAATGCCATCACAGAATATATTCTTCATTTAAAATCTATAATTCTGCAATATGTATACATATGCTTTAAATGAGATCTGAAGTTTTTACAGATTTGACTCTGAATAATTGAATGTATAATTCAATCCCATTGGGAAATTTCCCTTCTCAGAGTTAAGTGCTACTCAGGTATTTGCCAGTATGATTAAAGTGGGATTGTACAGAGAAGTTAGGGAGTAGGAATAATGGATAGACTTTAGCCACAACCTATATTGCATAAGCACACAACTGTAGATAGCACTAGAGTCAGTAAGTCAGATTGATTAATGGATGTGAGCAGCTCAGAATAAGTGGCTGTTCAAACACGATAAATCTTATACTACAGCCAAGAACTAGTCAGTTCTTTTGAAGAAGATAGGGAAGCAAACATGTGGCACAATGACAGCAATTGTGAAATATAGAACTGCCCCAGACAAGTTTGCATGCACTACGTACTGGCTCAGAAAACATCAAGACAAACAACAGAAATCGGTAAAACATAGCAAATCAGAACATGTGTTACAGAAATTTCTCATTTAAAAAAAGACAATTTAGTTACTTACAGTAAACACATATTCAAATTTTGAATATATTTTTTAAAAACATAGTTATACCAAAGACAAGTGTAGAGATTAAAGAAAAACAGTCATTAGTTCATCTGATTCCAAAATCAGAAATTTCCTGCACATACTAACAATGAGAAGCAATACTTTCCTAAATGTAATTTTGTTTAAAAACAGCAAACCCCAAAGATACATTTTTAGTTTTAAGGGAAGAAAAGTTTTCTAGAATTTAGAATCTTTTCTGGAAATTATGGAAAATATCTTGTATTATATTTAAAGTTCAGCACACACAAACAATCTTTGCTGTTTTTATGTGAACCACTCTCTTCTCTAATATCTCTGAAGATCATGATAAATTCATCTGAGAAAAGATGATCTTCAGTTTTATTACACGTTGAACAAAGATTCGCAGATTTCACTTGGGATCCTAATCATTAAAATTACAAGTTTTCCTCTTTTATAAGAAAATGAATTAGGTGACAGGCCAAGATAATATACTAAACACTAATTGAACACTTCAAGATTGTAAACCAAAGTTGATGCCTGAAAGTACTGAAAAACAAGAAAAAAGAAATCCCTGCTTTTCCCTGTGTCTAACTTTCCTTTGCTCCTCGGACATATGATGTATCACATGGTTATTTGGTGCCACCAATAAGAGATTTGTGGTGTCTCCTTGCAGACATAGAGAATAATCAGGAAGAATAAATGAGATAATTCTTTTTAAAATTCAAAATGAGAAAATCTTACTTTTCTTTCTTCAAAGCCATAACAGCTGAAAAATATCTAAGCTAGGCTCAGTAGCACTGAAAAGTCTTTTCTCAGTGTTTCAAAGAAATTTTATCAGACTAGATGTATGAAAGCAGTACTGAATTATTGAGTAGCTAGTTCTTGAATATTCTGGCAAACTTTAACCTTTACACAGATATTCAAAACGGTCACGTTATGGAATGTTTCCTATCTACTAGGAATTTCAAATACATCATTCCATGCAATCCGTGGGGCAGTGTTTGGAGATACAGATGAAATAAAGAGTTTCCTACCTTCCTAAACTTACATAGCCAGTCAGAGGTGGGGCTTATGTGCCTGAAGGTTCAGATGTAAGTGGGGCCCCTCATTTTGTTTATGTACACAGGGCATTCATAGGTGTGTTTGGTTTCTTGTCTGCCCATGGGGATGGCTTTGGCAAAGATGACCGACATCATGGATGCCAGCTCCTTGAGACGGGCACGGACTAGAGTTCCAGGCAGGATGTCCCTTCTGGTATCTATGGAAAAAACAGCAGTTGCCAACTGTGCAGCACATTCATGCTGATATTCTAACTGAGGTAATAAACATTTTGATCTTATCTCTCTCTCTCTCTCTCTCTCTCTCTCTCTCTCTCTCTCTCTCTCACACACACACACACACACACACACACACACACACACAGGGGGAAAAAAAACAGAGCAGTCTGATTTCAAAGGGTATGTTCTTTCTACAATTGCACAGCATCTTGAAAGATGTTCTCCAGGCAGTGATCCGTATGCGGGAGGCAAAATGCTCTGACTGAAAACATTTCCAACTTAAAACCCTTAGAACTAACTTTCTGTACTTTTAAAATCAAACTGGAGAAAAATTGATTCTGCACTTTCAGACCTACTACTCTCCTTCATGTTTAAAATAATTAGGAAATGCAGTGGCGTCAAAGAAAGGAGAAAAAAGCTCTTTTGTTGGCCCCACTGAAATTTAGATCCAAAGGCTGCAGGAAGTATTCTAACATGACAGATGAGTTGCCATCAGGCTTAGAGATGTCAAAGTGCCCTACAAAATGGACTGATTGCAAAAAGCAGATTATAGAGTGTTCAGTGAACAAAGAGTTGAGATTCTGTGGCCAAAACAATTTACATTTCAATTATCCACACTGGACAAAATGAGTACAATCAAGAGGGAAGGAGGACATGGTGTGAGGTTAATAGCCTTAACTTGAGATGTCCCCATAAAGAGAGGACGACAGAGAGAATGAAGGCAGTAGGGAGCATTGTGCTATTGGGCAACACCTCAGGAGTTCTAGGATTTAGAATTGGATTCTACTAATCGAAAGCAATGAAATGGGACAGTAAAACAAAGTCTTCAGGAGAAAAGAAACTGGTAATGGATCAATCTAAAAGTCCTAGTAATGGTAAGACACAGATTTTTAGGAGAATAATGTAATTTTGTAATTTTCTTCTTTTATTCTTTCTTTCTTTCTTTCTTTCTTTCTTTCTTTCTTTCTTTTTATTTGAAACTTTCTGTTCTTGAATGTATCATCTGCAAAATCTCATATCACTGGGAATACAAATGTTAGTTGTCCACTGATTCAGGAAAGGAAGGCATGGGTTAAACCTTCTAAAGATGCAATTCAATGTTAACATTTAGTTTTACTCTTAAAGCAAACAGTCACCATCATCACCTTGAAACTTGACAGCTTTTAATATCTCATTTTGGCACACACAAAGCTACAAGTAATAAAATACTAAAGTGCTCCTAGGAAGAGAATGGAAAAAAAAATAAAAGAAATCCTTACATGAAGCTACCTTTAAATTACACTGATCAAAACTGTGGCCAAATGTGATAGTTTGAGCAGATATGTTTGTTATTTGCTATTTAAGAAAATAAAACAAAGGAAAAGCAAAGAAAATTTTAAGATGCATAAGCCAAGCCTTGAGAAGAAAATGAAGAAAAGTGATACTAGCTGATGGAGAAACTGAACATTTCTTCTATATTTAACAGATCAGTAGTAATTGATACAGTGTGATAAAGAAAACTATAAATGTTAGAAGACAAGAAGTGTCTCAGAAGGTTGCATGACTTAGAGTTACCTGGAAGATCAGAAAATAAGAAGCTCAACAGTGGGGGGTATTTGGCCAACAGTCTGTATGCAGAGAAATCATACACACTAAGTGAAGGTATCAGAATTCCATTTCAGAAAAAATTTCTTAGAAGAAGCTCATCAAATATTAAAGACTGTGGTTCCACCCAAACCCAGAAACTGCAAAAGGACTGCAGGAATTGGAATTTTAAAGACATGGTTTCAGATAGTTCTGAATTAGTGATTGAGAGAAGGCAGGAAAACTAGGAGTTTATATGAGCAATTGAAGGTTGAGAAGGAACAGGGGCTATGTTTCTGATAGGGTTAACTGGAGAGTCCTTGCTTGCAATAGTGGAGTGGTAGGCAGAAATTACTTTGCAGTTTTTGCTGTCTTGGGTTAGATTTGAGAAAGAGGGTTAAACTTGGACTTCTCCTGCAACACACACACTAAGATGAATCTGATTGTCCAAGGCAGCAGGGGACCCCACAGACTGTCCTATATTGTGGCCAGACAACCCTCAGACAGGCTGCAGGACCCAGAGCAAATAAATGGCCACGTACTGTGAAGAGCTGATTCAGGAAAAATAAAACATATTCAAAAAGTGGCTAATCAGAATTAACTATAAATAACTTATGAAGAAGTAGCATAAAAGAAACAGAGGGTAATAGATAGATACACATGGTAGTAAAAAATATTTACCAGGGGCAAAATGTGTCCCTTACATAACTGAAAATTATGAGCACATATCATATCACTAATCAATAACAAAAATTACATCACAAAGAAGCAGTCAGCAGTAGCCACACTGAGGCATTAAAGACAAAAAAGAAACACATATACACAGTAAAAGATGGTGAAAAAACACAAGATGATGAAATCTATATGGAGAACTCAGAAAAAGAAAAAAGAAATTAACAGAAGAGAATCTCAAAATTGATGGCAACTTCAGAATCACAAGGGAAAATAGTCACTGTCAAATATTGTAAAGAGTGTTGCAGATAAAAATTTGTGAGTGTAAAAATGTGAAATAAAAGAAATACAAGGATTAGAGTAAAAATGATCGTGTGTAAAAATGGGAGCAGGAAAGGATTCAGCTGTCACAAATTTCATCCTAAAGAATAAAAGAAATCAATGGAAAAAAATACATTGGTAAGGGATATAGTCAAAGAAGGTGGTCTTGTATGAAAAAGGTGGTAGAAATTACTAAAAGTAGACATCGTAACCCATAAAAAATAAACTGAGAATGACCAGTGCTGTCACTTATTCTAGAAAAATTGGTAACTCTGAAGTTAAGGAAAGAATCATTTGGGTAGCCCGGGCTTAGGCATGGAGTATGGGTGTAGAAGGACTTGAGTGTGGGTGTTGGGAGACTTGAGTGGCTACACTTTCTACATAACGGTTGGAAGTAAAGATGTCCAAATGAGACCAAATTCTACTGCTCACAGTCCTGACACCTTGGTGTAGTAATTTTTGAATTCCCTCTGTTTTGATTTGGAGCTCAGCATCAGAATGCTAGCAAATGTAGGCTAAGCAGATACTGGAAATGTGTGTATTCACTGCACTTGTCATCTCAAAGGATTTTGGAACTCTATGTGTGAATGGCCATGTGAATGAGCCCAGTCTGGTCTGATGAATAATGAGATTCATGGCCCAGACATTACCATGCTTCAACCAACAAGGAGCCAAATGTTAGACCTAAGGGTAGCCTATCCAGAACCAACCAGTCCTCCGCCATCTTACCAAATGATCACAGACACATGAGAAGGCTCAAGTAAGTTAATAAATTTAACTTACTGGGTTAATAAATTTCTCTCATATCAAGTAACTAAGTTTTGAGATCATTTCTTATATATCAGAAGCTAACAGACACACTTTGAAATTATAGACTTAAAGCAAATGTAGAACATCTTTTCAATTGCCCATGTTTTATTCCTCCTGGAGCAGTTGTAAACTGATACGTGGCTTGTACCTTTATGTCTAGAAAAGTATAAAAATTGGGAGGAAATAGAGGCAATGGCTTCTCAGTATCACAGTGACCCCACAGCATCTTTTTTTGAGGCAGCTATGGGTGCCCTGGATAAGTTAGAAGGCAGAAGGACCTGCTGAGCATCCCAATGAAATAGAGCTGCTGGACAGCTACGTCTCCTTGGCTGTGTCCTTCTGCACAGCTAACTAAATGTGTACCAGAGTAAAGCCTGTCTGTGTCCTGTGATTCTGTCGTTTCAGTTGACTCTGAATTCACCAGGGCAGTGGCCTAGCAGCATTCACTGCTGAGAGAGGTGACACCCGTGAAATTCTTGCAGCAAAAAAGTGCAACCCAGGAATTTTATACATAACTACACCTTTATTCAAGTAGAAAGGCAAGACAAACCGATTTTGAATGCTCAAAGATAAAGGGATGTTGTTTCCATGGGAACTGCTTAAAAATATGCTGGACCAACACCAATGAATGAAATGTTGAAATGGTTTGAAAAGTCGCAGCTAAGGCCCTTCAGTGAGTGTTCAATCTGTCCAATTGTAGAAGCTGAATGTGAGAAATGTGAGCAAGCACAGGATGTAAGCACTGCACATATTAAAAGGATAGCACTGATTTGACTAAGTAAAGGAGGTGAATGATTTGTGTGGCATCAACCAGCTTTCTTATTTTTAAGAAAAAAAAAGTAATATATGATAAAATAGAGAACAAGGAAAAATAAGTGTGTGATTAACACTGAAAATATATCAATGTTATGGTTTTGATCTAAAATGACCTTCCAAACACTCATGTGTTTGGAAGGCAATTGGATCATAAATGCACCATGCTCATCAGTGGATTCATCCTTTGATGAGTTCAGTAGCTTAATGTGCTGTGTTGGGAGGTGAAACTGATTGCAGTTGAGTCAATGGGAGTGTGATATAGAAGCATGTATTCTTGTCTCAATCTCCTCTCTTCTCCCTTTTTCTGCTTTCTGGCTTCCATAACATTATCCACCAGGCATATCCACCATGACATTTCTGTCTTGGATCCCACCTACAATGAACTGAACCCGCTGAAACTGGAAGACAAAACAGTTTCACTTCCTTTAAGTTGCAGTTGTCAGGTATTTTGTCCCAGCACAGGAAAACTGACCAATACAACAAATTATGGGTTTTAAAGCTTAAATAACATAAGTAACAAGATTCTTATAATAAAACCATGCAAAGCATACAGAAAGACACAGGAGGACATCTTAAGGAACACATAAATCACTTTTATCAGACAGTGACTACAAAGAAAACAAAAAATAAGCAATGATGCAAAAACTTAAACACCATGCTTAACTAATTTTTTTCCAATTGATAGATATCAAACTTGGCACATTAGAAATACAAAATTTGCAGAAGTGGAAGTACTGGCATAAAGGCCAGCATCATATCACAGCTTCATAGGGTCTAGAATCCTGACACAATAAAAACAACAACTTGGTAAAAAAATAAAGGAAAAAGAGTTCTGAGACTCAAGAAGGAATCAACAGGAAAACTAGAAACCATAGAGAAGCATAAGGAATTGAAGGTAACACATAAAAAAGAATGAAGAGTCTGGAATACTAACCTGTTCTTCTAAAAATAGAAAGTAAATCTGGAAAGGATCCATACTCCCAGGGAAAAACAATAGATGAGCAACTGTAACCCAGAGAAATGTCCAAGGCTATTGTAAACTGCAAATACAGTGTGAGATATTACTATAAAAGTGATTTCTTCTGCACAGCAGGCTAGGGTTGGAGAAGAAGTCCATTGCAGCACCTGCCATCTACAGGAGTGATTAACGAGGAGCCATTTTGGGTAAGGGTTAATTGTTTAAGACTGAGCTACTGTGGGAATCAGCAGTCAGCATAATATACTTCAGGATTTCTAGCATCACCCTATCACAGCAACTGGGTGAGAGGCAGCCACAAGACACAGCTGTGGAGTAGAGCAGGTTGGTCATAGACACCCCTGATAAGTTTAAGCCAAAGGAAGTTTAGGTCAGGAAGGACACTGTGATCTCACTCTCTATGTTGAGTATCCAGGCCCCAGTCATGTGTGGTTGGCACTGGATCCAGTAGACTGTTTGACTGCCCTTCTCTGGTTCCCTACTCTAAGCACAGAGCTCAGTGATCTGTTACTTTCTCCATCTGTCAATTTGATTAAGGATGCACCTTGGTTTGGACAGCTAACATATCCTAGGGTGTATGCACAGAGAGATCTCTGGAGCAATTCTAAGGGCTGTAAAGCTAAGCGGAGATGGCAGCAGCAGGTGGTATGCAGAAGGAAACAAACACTAAGAACTGCTAGATTGAAAAGTCCTAAAGGCAGAAACTGCAACATTGATTGGAGTGATTTAACTACAAGCCAAGAACTGCCACTGCCTCCAGAAGCTAAAAGAAGTGAGGTATTAAATGTTTTACGGAACCTCAAGAAGGAGCTTTCCTTGGCCATACTGGCACCTTAGTTTTGATTTCTGGCTCCAAGAACAGAGGTTATTTTGTAACTTGACCATTCTTAAAACCCAATCTGAACCACGTATTCATCATATTCTACTTTCTTACTCTGAAAGAATTTCTTTCAGTATTCAGGACAGTGCTAAACTGGCCATCAAAAAGAGTTAAAATAACTTGCATCCTTTAGAGTTGCACTTAATCTTTAGGGAGCCAAGTGTTAAACTATTGTATTTGCCTAGAGAAACCCTTCCACGTATTTCCCCGCCTGGACACCATGGGGGAGAATCTCAGAAATCACGATGCCACAGGATGACAAGAGTTGTCAACATTGAAATGACTGCTTGAGGTCTTTGTTGCCATCTAGCTGGCTAGTTATCCAATTCTCTGAATCTTATGCTAAGGATCTGCTTCCTGTGATCTCTGCGTTTTGCTAAGGAGTAAACAGACAAGATTTGAAGTGCAAGTTGCTTATTTTTGGAGGAGATCCCACAATGCACTTCTATGAAATTGTGGAAGCAAGACAAAGCAAACTAGGGTATGGTGATACTAAGGTTACTATTGAGAGAAACTAGGCTCCATCATGCTAGGAATTTCTGAGAAACTATTTAGAATTTGTTTCAAAATTGTCCCAACAATGCTGTGTGGAGCTGAGATTTGTCATTTGTCAACACTCATTCATTATAAGCTGAGAGCTGCTCCTAGGAGTATCTCTCACTGGCACTTTAGACTGTTGACCTGCCAGTGGTGCCCTGATAGGGGGAAAGCCCACAGACCAAGTCATAGTGCCATGGGAAGAAGACAGTGAAGTCATAAAGGACAGCTGAAAAGCTACCAAAAGTGGTTGCCCCAATCTCCCGTACCCTCTCAAGATTCCAAAGAAGGAAAGCCAAGGACTTACTCCAAAAAAATCACCACTTCTTGTTGTTGGTTTCAGGCAATTCCCTGTATCGAAGAATTCCCAGGCAATCCCCTGGGAAGAATGAAAGAGGATGAAATTTCATTGTTTGTCAATGTCTTGGTTATTTTTTCCTCATTGCTGAGACAAAATACCTAATACCCAAAATTAGAGAAGGAAAGGTTTATTTAGCTTACAGTTTTTGGATGTTTCAGTCTATACTTAGCTGGCTCCAAGGCAGGGTGTTGTAACTGAAATGCAACCATTCATGGTGGCCACAAGTGACAAGAGCAAAAGGGCAAAAAGGGAAAAAAGCATGCCTCCTTTCCTCCCTTATACTGTATGTTGGCTCTTCACCCCTGGATGAGTGCAGCACTCACACTTCCAATCCCAGTGCTAGACAACGAACCAATCACAAACACTAGACTCAGTGGCCTCCATGACTGAATGAGGCTTTGGGGGGACATTTAAACAAACCACAGCACTCTAGATCAAGGTCTGTACTGGTGCCAAAACAAAAGCCTTCGCTGCTTACTCTCAGATCACAATTGTGTGATTATATGGCAAGAAAAGATATGATAAGACAAAGTCAAATAAAAGGACCACTTCTTCTCAAATTCCAGAGAACCAAGTACATGGCAGTGCTTTTGTAGTAGGTTAAGCACTGACTCCAGAAGACATAGGCCAATTTCGTATTCCAGGGACTAGTGATTCAACCTTTATTTGAAAAGTGTTCATTAGATGTAGAATTAAGGATCTTGAGATGAAATTATGTTGGATTATCTGGGTGGTAAATAAATCTGGGGATAAGTTTCCTTAGAAGACATACAGAAGAAGCATATAGAGAAAACAATGTGAAGACAAAGAAGAGATTTCAGTAATCTAGTCACTGTTTTACAGGGTTTATTTTAGTTTTTTCAGGTGTGGGAAGGACAATAGATGAAGAGATTGCCAATCAAAACATAGTTTATTGCTCACAATTCCCAAGAGAAGGCGTGATGCCTTGCCCCACAGGGAAAAATTATCCAAGATGGGTTGCAGGCAGAGCAAAAGGTAGAGGTGAGGAGAGATTCTATTGTGTTTTCCGTGGGAGAGGACGTGATAAGCAGGATAAGCAGGCTGAGCAGGGTTAAGATGGGCTTAATCTGAATAATTTCAAATGGTGTTCAGGGCATATAGATTGTATCCAATTGTCTAGTAGCTGGCCCTGGGATAATTAGGGCCTGGATATAGCGGCTTAGAGTTTGGAAGCCAGATAAAGGAAGTGGTGAGAGTTTGGGCTCTGAAATGGAGTGGTGAGATTGTATATGAAAGATACTTTCTAAGGAAAGGCATTTACCACCTCCGGGAGAGGCAGTCCTTCTCTGTGTGTCAGCAAAGCCCCAGGTTTCAGAGTATCAAATAAAGAAACCAGAAAATGTGATTGTTACCTTCACAAGCCAAGAAAGCCAAGAAACATTTGGGACTATGAGGACCTAGAAGAGGTGAGGAAGGATTCTCCCCTAGAATCCAATAAAGAAAATAAAGCTCTGCCAGCACCTCAATCTCAGGTTCTGGACTTAAGTACCAAGCAAATAAATTCCTGTTGTTTTAATCCACTGAGTTTGTAGAAATGAAAATAAATGCGCCTTCATTTTTCTGGACTGTGTTTTGATTCAAAGCACTATTGACATTTTGAGCTAGAGCTAGATGATTCTTTGTTGTTAGGACTCTCCTGCGTATTGTAGGAGTTTAGCAATACCCCTACTGTCTACCCTTCAGATACCGGTTGCATCTGGTCTTCAAACGTGGCAATAGCCAAAAATGCATCCAAATGAAGTTAAATGTGCTGAGGAGCAGAGTGGAGAGGGTGAGCAAAATCACCTTTGTTTGAGAATTGCTTAAGCTAGTTGAAGGTAAAATTCAAGACAAAAGGACTAATCTCAAAATATTTAGATGTGTATTAATTGAATTTTTAAATGAAAAAGGATACTTTAATGAACTCTGTACAAACAACACACAACATTATAAATACGTGCTCCTAAAGCTTAGAACACTAAACTGTTAGGTGAGGTTAGAAACATTCATGAGTAAAATCAGCTAGAACACATAGCCCATGCGCACATGACTCTCATTTGTTTATTTATCAATTCAGGAAATATTTATTCAGTCATACAAATGCCAAGCAATATCCTATTCATGCAACAAACAGATAAACTTTCTGCCCTCAAGAAACTGATAAAGTTATTACTTTTTATTTATCCAGTAAACCACATGCTATTGTGCTCTAGGCAGCCCGCAAGCCCTAACTGTGTCTGACTTTCAATAATTGGAGGATTTTCCTGTAGGAGTCTGCCTCAGGGCCCTCCTACTGCACTGGTTCTTGAAATTCAGAAACATTCTCCAAAGAGAAGGCAATGTTAATCCTTTACTCATTACCCAAGCCAAGTAGTATGAACGAAACTGATTGTGTGCCATTGAACCATAGGAGGTCAGAATGCTCATTAGTGTTTTAAAAGGAGGAAATATGAAGCTCTCCCTCAGACAGAGTGTGTACAACTAATAAGACCTACTTCAGAAAACTGTTGAAACTATTAAACAATATGTGTTTATAGATTAAGGTTTAATACATGCTTTTATTCAAATGAAACTTTTAGGGTGGAGTCTAAATTTGAAACAGTACAATGTAATGCATAAACACAAACACTGTTATGAGGAATTTATTATGTCGATCATTTCACCAATTGAATGAGATCTTCACGTACAAATGATTACCTTTTGGTTTCCTGTACATGCTATTGGGAAGTCTAAATAGTATATTCACTATGGCATAGTGACATAGATAATTTAGCTAGTAGTATTTGGGAGTTAAGTTTGTAGATATTAGAGTACAAATAGTAATTAGATTATCTACAACCATCTTCACATTTTGGTCACAAACTTCTGAATACTAGAGAATGCTTTACATCTGAGGTTCTTAGCCAATGGGATAGTCATTAAACATATTCTTTAATTAAACATATTGTTGGTGACCAGCATGATGCCTGAATCGAGGCATCCAGCATTCACCTGCTCTCCAAATAAGGTTTAGAGCAACAGATGAGTATTGAAAAAAGATTGGACCAAAATTCAACAAGAGGCAAATGGGAACCTTATGAAGTCGAGATCTGGAACAGTAGCATTGTACAAGAAGGAGCCCCAGCAACAGATTCTTTGACTCCACGAAAAAGGGAGAAATTATCTCTTCTCCACAAGCATAATGATCAAAGTGAGCGCCTCAATAAATTGTATCCATGGAGATGCTGCCAAGCATACCTGTTAGAAAGTTTGACAAGCCTTACAGGTTTATAGTCACAACAGATAAAGAAGCCTAAAATCTGCACAGTAATCTGACTTTGGAAAAGGAATTTACTTTATCTCCCAAAGAGACTCCATGTGCTGCAACCAGGAGCCATCTTGAGTAGGAACCGATTGTCTGAATTTGAACTGTTCTAGTAATCAGAAACCCCTACTTTCCCATTCATAGAAAACTCAAAAACTCCACTGAATTGATATTAGAACTGATAAATAAGTCCAGTAAAGTAGCAAGGTACAAAATCAACCACTAAATAAAAATTAATGGATTTTTTTCTATATAACAATAATGAATTTTCTGACAAAGAAATCATGAAAGCAATCTCATTCACAATAGACACACACACACACACACAGAAATATTTAAAAATAAATGTAACTAAGGAAATAAAAAGCCTCTATAATGAAAATTTTAAAATACCAAATTGAAGAAGACTCTAAAAGGTAGAAAGTTACCCTCATATTCATAGATTGGAAGAATTAATATAGTTGAAGTGTCAATATTTCCTGTCTTAATTATCTTCTCATTCCTGAGACAAAATACCCAATACCCACAAGTTAAAGGAGGAAAGGTTTATTTTACCTCACAATTTGTAGGAGTTTTAGTCCACTGTTGACAGTGGGGCATGCAGAGGAGAAACAGACCATAGCACGGCAGCAGGAGACAGCAAGCACTCAAGGCAGGAAGCATTCTACACCATGCCCAGTGACCCAACTCTGTCCACCAGGATTCATATCCCAACATTATACCCAGCTATAAACCTTTAAGTGGACTATCCAATATCACATACCCATGATCAAGTCACCTTCCAAAAGCCCCACCTATGAGCACACAAAGTTTTGGGGAGACATCCAGGAATAAGCCATACATTGCCTAAAGAAATTCAAAAATTTAATCTCTATCAAAACACCTGTGATATTCTTTATGAACTAGAAAAAAACAATTGTAATAGTCATTTTTTTAAAAAAACTATAAAGAGCCAAAGCAATTTTAAGTGAAAAGAGTAAAGCTGGAGTCATCACAATAACCAATTTCAAGAAAAATACAAAACCACAGTTACAAAACCAGCATAGCATTGGCCTAATAAATGGTGCTGGGAAAATCAAATATCCATATGCAAAAGATTGATATTTGAGTACCATTTCTTAGCCTATACAAAAGTCAACACTAAATAGGCCAAAGATCTTAGGATAAGACTTGGGCCACTACTGAAACTAGTGGAGGAAGATCCAGCAGAAACACTTCAAGATGGTAACATAGGCAATGATTTTCTGAATAGGACTCTAAAGCACAGGAAACAAAAGAAAAATTGACAATTGAGACTACATCAAACTAAACCACTTCTGCAGAGCAAAGGAAAAATGAGCAGAATAAAGAGACATTCTACATAAA
>RJWM01003112.1:0-117609 GCA_004363535.1 Dasyprocta punctata | reverse complement strand
TTTTTTTTTTTTTTTTTTTTTGTGGGACAGGGTCTTGCTAAGTTGCTCAGGTGGGACTCAAACTTGCGATCCTCCTGCCTCGGCCTTCCAGAGTACTGGTGTTACAGCTGTGTGCCACAGAACCCCGCTTTTAAAAATTAACCTCATAAAGCATTACATGTGTGTTAACTACGTGTGTAACTGCAGTAAAAACGTGGACGCCCTTTTTAGCTCACTCCCCAGGCTGCTCCTGCCAGGAGGTGACCACTGCTAACACTGAGGTGTCTGCACATTGCCCCCCCGCACCTAGGCCTCTTTTTTTTTTTTTTGTGGCACCGGGGATTGAACTCACAGCCTCGTGCCTGCTATATAGGCGCTTAAGCCGCTGAGCCAAACTCGCGGCCCTAGTTTTTTGAGGCAGGGTCGCACTGTGTAGCTCGGGCTGGCCTTGCGCTCATGTTGTAGCCCAAGCCGGCCTGGAACTCACAACGCTCCGCCTACCTCAGCCTCCGAGTGCTGGGATTAAAGGCGTGCGCCACCGCACCTAGGCCTCTTTGATGTCCTGTCACACTCACGGTCCCTGGGCTGACTCTCCTAACCCTCACACTGAATGTGGTTCTGCGGAGGCATCCCGACACCAGCCAGGGTGCTCTTGGTTCTGCAAGGCTGAGGCCAGCAGCTGCATGTGCGCCTCTTTGGGACGCCCCTCGGGGCCAGACCTCCCTGCAACCCTGCAGCTCAGGGCTCCCAGGCGCGAGCAGCAGGCCTCCCAGAACTGAGGAGGGCGGGCTCACTCCACCCCGCCCCGCTCAGACTTTCTCTGCTACAGTAGGGCTGGGTGCCTCCTGGGGGTCAGGGGCCGGTCCAAGGCCACTGTGACCCTGGGTGGGATGAATGGACGCCTCCCTGTGCCTACTCAGCACCATGAGAGAGCCACCTGCAGCCCTGGAAAAGTTACCGCACTGTCCTCAAAACAAATCAGCAGTGTGTGTGTGTACTAAGTGTGGCTCAGGTCCTGGGTGGTTTTTTTGTTTGTTTGTTTTGTTTTGTTTTGTTTTTTGCACCAGGGATCGAACTCAGCCTCAGGCCTGCCAGACAGGCACTTAAGCCACTGAGCCAAACTCCCAGCCCTAGTTTTTTTGAGGCAGGGTCGCACTATGTAGCTTAGGCCGGTCTTGCGCTTGCGTTGTAGCCCAAGCTGGTCTCGAACTCACAATGCTCCTTCTACGTCAGCCTCCCAAGTGCTGGGATTAAAGGCGTGCGCCACCACACCCGGGCTGGCTCCTGGTTTTAAAAGAAAAAAAAGTTATAGCAAATCTTTAAGAAGTTTTAGCCAGGCGTGGTGGCGCATGCCTTTAATCCCAGCACTCTGGAGGGTGAGGCAGGAGGATCGTTGTGAGTTCAAGGCCAGCCTGAACTGCATAGTGAGACCCTGTCTCAGGGCTGGGGATATAGCTCAGTGGCGTAAGTCCCTGCCTGGCCCAAGGCTGTGAGTTTGATCCCCAGTAAAAAAAAAAAAAAAAAAAAAAAAAAAAAATCCTTTAATAAGTTTTAGCAGTCTCGGGCCACTGGAGAAGTGTGAATATGGGCAAGACACTTAGGTGAGGTTGGGAATTTTTGTTACCTTTCCTAGCTGGGTCATGGTTCTGGGGTTATATAGGAAAGTCTTTAAAAAGATGCACACTAGGCTGTTCAGGGAGGAAGCATCTGATGCCTGTAACTATTTCTGAATGGCTCTGCAGGCAGATATGCGCCAGCTAGTTACCCGGGTCACATGTGACAAGAGGACCCATGACCTAGGGGCCAAGTAACTGCATCTGGGTTGTGAGCGTGAAAGCTTCTGTCTCCACCGTTTCCACATGCCTGAAGTCATCTATTAACATTGGATGTTGAGGGACCTGCCTGGCAGAGGGTGCCCTTCCTGTGCCCCAGCACCCACCTCAGGGCCGCGGTTCTCCCCATAGCCACGCGGCACAGGGATATCTGTTCCACTGTGTTTCGTAGCTCCTCGCTCTTGGTGCGCTTGTCCTGGATGATCTGATCCCGCCTCTCCTCCTCCTCACGCTTCTGCGTCTCCTTGAGCAGGGCCAGCCGCTCCCGCAGCTCCACCACGGACATCTCCCCTTCCAGGCCATATCCGGGGGTCTGCAGGGTGATAGGGGAGACCCCAGGCTGACAGCAGTGCAGCAGGGGCCCTTCCTCCACATCCTGCTTCTCCAGCTTGGGGGCTGATGAGACATCTCTGCTGGGTGCCCCTTACCTCTGGGGCCAGGCCAGACCTCACAGCCAGCTGCCCCTGCCCCTACCCCACCCCAGTCTGCCCTTGCCCCGCAGCCTGGCCTCTCTGCTTCCTCACACAGCCTCCCTTCCAGGAGCCGCTCCCCTTAGTCCTGGGCTCACTCCAGCCGGACATCTGGACGCCTGTGCTGCCCCCAGCTGGCCTCCCCAGCTCAGACCAGGGAGTCTCTGGGCCCCTGGACACACAGGGTCCAGGTGGCCTCTCTGAAGCCTGCCTTGCCACCTTGGGGGCTCTGGCCCTGCCCCCTGCCCCTTGAAGAGACCTGGCTCAGAGCCTGGCTTGCAGTGGCTGAGCAGCCAGGCAAGGACCTGACTCTGCTCACCTGGGTCAGGTCCACCAGCTTGCCCTTGCGTGAGGGCTGTGTCTCCAGTGTGCGAAGCTGGGAGATGAGCTCACTGCGCCGCCTCTGCTCTGCCTCGGCGGCCTTTAGCCTGTGCTGCAGCAGCTCCCGGCTCTCCTCAGTCATCTCCTGGACTTGGGGACCGGGTAGGGTGCTGAGGGGGCGGGCTTCTCCTCCCAGCCAGGGATAGCAGCTGGGGCTGGTGGTGGCCCAGGGCCCAGGCAGGAACAGCAGAGCTGGCCATCTGGCTCCTGCCCTACCTATTTGTCGCCGGCTCTTCACCAGCTTCATCTGAGCCACCTTGACATTCTTCTGCGCCTCTGTCACCTGCTCCACCAGCTGCTTCATGGCCCTGTCCTCCTGCAGGCGCCGCTCAGCACACTGCAGCATCAGCTCCGCTGTCTGTGGGGTGGGGGACCCAGCAGGGTGAGAGGCGGCCAGGTCCCCCTTCCATCCTGGCCCCGGAAGCACCCCTCACTTCCTATGCGTGGGCATCTGTTACAGCAGCCCAGACACACAGGAGAAGCTAAGTTGCGCACAGCAGAGTGAATACAAGACTCCTTGTATTAGCTATGCAGCTTTTCTGTAAAATTTTTTTTATTTTATTTTGAGACAGGATCTCACTATGTAGTTCAGGCTGACCTTGAACTCACTACATAGCCCAGGCTGGCCTCAAACTCACAGTGATCCTCCTGCCTCAGCCTCCTGAGTTCAGGGATTACGAGCATATACCACCACTCCTGGCTTTTCTGTAAGTCTTTAAACTGCTTTAAAATAAAAGATTTACTTTAAAAATTACCTTCGAGGGGGTCGTTGGTAGAGCACACATACCTAGCACTGTAAAGGCTGTGGGTTCTATCTATAGAACTGCAATAACAGCACATTGCCTAATTTTTATTGTGTGTTTTTGGTGTGGGTATGGAACCTCAGGGCCTGGCGAATGCTATGCATGTGCTCTACCATCAAGCTGAACCTCCAGCTCCACTTTTGAAATTTTGTAATGAAGTAGAGAAAGAGGAAAATGGGGGGTGAAAAAAATGGCTATTGCAGTATATGTGGAGTGTTACTGCAAGCATGGACACCCTGCTGGGGATGGGGTAACGGAGTGGGGCTGCAAAGGGGGCAGGTGTGGGCAAGGACGGGGACCCTGAGGGCTCTGTAAATTCACACAGAGTTAGGAGCAGGTCCATGTGCAAGGCACCAGCTTGGGGGCAAGACATGGAAGACCTCAGGCCTCCCTGGGTTTGTTTCCTTCATTTTTAAAAAATTTTTGAGCCAAGCATGGTGTGCACTCCTGCAATTCCAGCACTCAAGAGGGCGAGGCAGGAAAATCATTGCAAGTTCAGGACCAGCCTGGGCTACAAAGTGAGCTCAAGAGTAGCCTGAACTGCATAGCGATACCCTGTCTCAAAAAGACAAAAAAAAAATTTTTTTTTTGGATGCCTGTTTCTTTGCTGGGAAAATGAAGGTGGCTGAGCCACCTCCTCAGCTACACTAGGGACAGTGACTGGCCCAGGGTTGGGAAGGCACGGTGCCCTCCATGGAGTCTGCAGGGCATCGGGTTGTCAGAGAAGGCATGTGAGGGGAGGGGAAGAGCAGAGGTGCCTGGCTGTGGGCACTGGATACAGCAGGCTGGGGGACCAGGGAGGCGAACGCCCCCAAGGGCCTGTGTCTTCTCTATCCTGGGTCAATAGAGGCGGACGGGGGCATCCTGGACTTGTTCACCCACCTGGCAGGAAGATGGCACTGCCCTCTCCTGTCTGCCAGGGTGGTGTCAGAGGGAGCTGCTAAAACGAGGCTTCCACATGAGCCAGAAGCTAGTAATATGATGCCCCCAAAGGTCCAGGTTTCCATAAAGGCTCATGCGTCACACAGAAGCCAGGGTGGCCTGAGAGTGAATAAAGAAGGGTGAACAGCAGAGGCCAATGCTGAGATGACAGTCGCCAGGTTCCACCAGGTCTTACAAAGCACTGTGGAACTGCAGCTTGCTCCAGACAAATGATCGCAGTGGGGTTTCAGCAAGGAAGTGAGATCTTGGCAAAGACACAGAAACATGAAGAAAAAACCAAATGGAAATTTGAGGATGGAAACACAAGCAGTTACATTTAAACCTCAGTGGCTGGGGTCAGTGTCAGGATGGGCAGAGTAAAGAATCAGGATGGAGGACAGACATTACCCCACGAGGACGATGGAGAGGACACAGATCCTCCAGGGCTGTGGGACTGTCACACAACATCTAATGTCCTTGTCATCAGGATCCCCAGTGAGAACAAATGGGCCCGCGATTAAAAAGAAAATTAAAGAGGGCCGGGAGTTTGGCTCAGTGCCTTAAGCGCCTGCCCTGGCAGGCGCGAGATTATGAGTTCAAGCCCCGGTGCCGGAAAAAAAAAAAAAAAAAAAAAAGAAAATTAAAGGCTAGAGCTGTCCAAATTTGCCAAAAATATAAACCTGCCCTAAAATAATGGCTCCAAATTCTTTTAAGGAGAAAGTGATGAGACAAGGAATCTTGTAGCAAGAAGAAAGAACATAGCAAGCAAAAACATGGGTAAATACAATAGACTTCTCTTCTTTTGTGTCTTTCTGTTTTGTTTTATTTTTTGAGACAGGGTCTCACTATGTGGTTCAGACTGGCCTTGAACTCACGATGTAGCACAGGCTGGCATCAAACTTATGGTGACCCTCCTGCCTCAGCCTTCCGAGTGCTGCAATTACAGGCACGGGCCACCACAGCTGCCCCTTTTCTGTTATTTAAAATATGTTTGGTGGTTGAAGCGCAAATGACAGCATTGTCCTATGTGGCTGTATGAGTAAGTACATGCAGAAGAGATTCTAAGACACTTCTGTGAATGGGAGGATAAAAGTACATAAAGGGAGCTGGGATTGCTACACTTCACTCAGATCGATGAAATGACACCACCAGGAGATAGGATGCCTCGCACTGCTGCAGTCTAGATAGATCCAAAGGCCCACCAGTTGACAGCTTGGTCCCCAACCAGTGGTGCTAGAGGGCAGTGGTGGACCATTCTGGAGGCAGGGCTTAGCAGGAGGAAGTGAGGTCACTGCAGGCTGCTCTCTAAGCAGAGGAGCCAGCCTCTCCTCTTCCCTGGGCCATAGGATGATGCGCTTTCCTCCACCGTGCACTCCTGCTGTGAGGGTCTCATCCCAGCCCAAAGCAACGGGGCCAACAAGCATGGCCTGAAATCTCCAACTCTGTAAGCCAAAGCAAACCTTTCCTCCTTCCAAGTTAGTTATCTCAGGTATTTTGTTACAGCAACGAAAAGGCAACCAACGTGTATGTAATGTAATACTCTGAGCAACAGTCAAAGCTATCCACAGTAAAGAGACACACTTTAACTACATAAACATTACACATAAACCGAAATGGAATTCTGGGAAAAAAGTCTGAGTAGCTCATAAGAAGGCAAGAAAAAGAAAACAGAGAAAAAAAAATTGAGCAAATGAAACAATGGCAGAGTTAAATCCTAACAAAAGATTTATGTGTAACTAACTGGTTTCCATACACCAACTAATAGAGACTGGTAGAACAGATTTTAAAATATGATCCAACTAAATGCTATCTACAAGAAACTCACTTCAAATATAATGATACAGAGTGAAAGTAAAAGAATAGTAAATACATATCATCCAGTCATTAACCAAAGGCAAGCAGGACTTCAATATCAGGTAAAGTAGACTTCAAAGCAAGGAAAGTCACCAGAGACAGAAAAATATTACATAATAAAAATAGGGTCACTGCACACAATTCTAAGTGTGTATGGATCAAACAACAGAGCTACAAAATAGATTGAGCAGAATCCAGTAGGACAGAATGGGGGAAAGTAAGCCGGGCGTGGTGGCGCATGCCTTTAATCCCAGCACTCGGGAGGCTGAGGTAGGTGGAGCGTTGTGAGTTGGAGGCCGGCTTGGGCTACAATGCGAGCACAAGGCTGGCCTGAGCTACATAGTGCGACCCTGTCTCAAAAAACTAGGGCCGGGAGTTTGGCTCAGTGACTTAAGCGCCTGTCTGGCAGGCATGAGGCTGTGAGTTCAGTTCCCGGTGCCACAAAAAAAAAAAAAAAAAAAAGAATGGGGGAAAGTTCACAGTTACAGTTGGAGACTTCAGCATCGCTCCTCAGCAACTGACAGAGCAACAGACAGAAAGTCGGCAAAGGTGCAGAAATCAGCGACACTACCAGCCAGCCAGAGTGAGCCTGAACCCCTGCAACACTCGAGGATGACACGACACATTCATTTCAAGCCCACCAAGCATAGAGCCAGACAGACCGCACCCCAGGCCAACACATTTCAAAGAACTGAGGTCACATTGTGTGTTCATCGACTACAATGGAATCAAACTCACAATCAGTTACAGGAAGGTTGTGGGAGAATCCCAAAGCTTGGAAACCAACATACTTCTACATAATTCATGGGGCGGGGAGGAGATCTGAAGGGAAATGGAAGAAAATACACTGAACTGGATGAAAATGAAACACAGCCTACCAAGCTTTGTGGGACACAGGTCAGACAATAAGTAAAAGGCAATGGGTGGCACTAGATCGTACAGCAGAGGAGCCAGGAAGTGTCAAATCAATAATCTACGCTCCCATCCTGAGACCTAGAAACAGCAGTGTACAATAAGCACAAAACAAACAGAAGGAGGAAAACAACAAATCGACTAACAACAGCAAAATAAGTCAGGCATGGAGGCACATGCCTGTAACCCCAGGAACTCTGGAAGCTGAGGCAGGATGATTGGAAGTTCAAGGTCAGTTTGGACAACTTAGCAAGATCTTATCTCAAAGTAAAATAAAAATTGGTCTGGGGATATAGCTCAGCAGTAGGACACTTACTTGGCATGTGTTAGGCCCTGAATTCATCCCCTAGTACAGGGGGGAGAAAAGAAAAAAAAGGGAAATAGCCCCAGCAGAATCAGAGAAAATTAATGGAACAAAAAGGCAATTCTCTGGAAAGGTAAATAGAATTGAAAAATCTCTAGGAAGAACTACAGGAAAAAAAGTGAAAAGATACAAATTGCCAGTGTTAGGAATAAAACAACTTTAATCACTACAGACATAAAATGGATGTAATAGAATGTTACAGTGAACACCTATGTACATATATTCAACAGCTTTGTGAAATGGACCAATTCCTCAAAATAGGCAAACTATCACAATGCACTAAATATGAACCAGATTGATTGACTAGTCCTATGACTAGCAAGGAAATGGAATTTGTAACTTTAAAACCTTCATAGATAGAGCCGGGCAGGGTGGCGCATGCCTTTAATCCCAGCACTCGGGAGGCTGAGATAGGAGAAGCGTTGTGAGTTCAACACCGGCTTGGGCTACAAGGTGAGCGCAAGGCCGGCATGAGCTACACAGTGCAACCCTGCCTCAAAAAAACCAGGGCCGGGAGTTTGGCTCAGTGACTTAAGTACCTGTCTGACAAGTGCGAGGTTGTGAGTTCAATCCCTGGTGCCACAAAAAAACAAAAAACAAACAAACAAACAAAAAAACCCCAAACCTCCATAGAAGAAAGCTGCTGCTGTGGGTGTAGCTCAGTGGTAGGGCATGTGCTTAGCATGGTTAAGACCCTAGGTTTGTCCTCAGTACAAAAAAAGGTAAACTAAACTAAAGAGAAAAAGCAAACCTTAACATTGAATACACAGATGCAAGTGAGTCTCAAGGAGTATGAGTGACCTTCCCACCCACGCCTCCACTTCAGGTGCTCTGAGGGAATCATCTTAGGTGGGACACAGCCCAAGTCAGACCTGCTGGGGTGGGTTTGGGGTCCCCTTCTGAGCAGGCTCTGTGAGGCCCACAGCAGCCATGATTTCCGGGGTAATGTGCAGGTTGGAAGCCCCAGCCAGGCAGGGTGGAGGAAGCGCTAGTCCTGGGACACCAGGGGCCTCTGGAGTAGTACCATGGATGTTCCTAAACCCCCACGGAGAGGAGGCTGGGATCTTGACAGGTCAGCTTTGTTGGATTAAGAAGTGCAAAGCAGGTTAGTACAGCACACTCCTAGTAGAGTGAGACCTTGAGATCTGTATCAGGCCCCCTCCTCACTAAGCGATTTTCCTCTGCCATGCCCTTCCGCCATGATGTTCATGCCTTGGAACCAGCCAACCATGGACTGAATCCTCTGAGACTTTGAGCCAAGTAAACCTCTCCTCCTTCAAGTTGTGGGTGTCAGTATTGTGTCCCAGGACAGGAAAGTTGACTGATACAGATGCTATATGCAAATGCATTCTGGAATTTTCTGCCAGAACTGAAGCTCTGCTCTGAGCAGCACGCTGGGATCTGTGGACCTTGTGACCTGCTGGTGAGGGGGATAGTAGTCTGGGACAGGAGCGCTGGCCATGGTCATGCAGCCCCGGTGATGTGAAAGCCCTCAGAGTGCTTCCCTGCTGAGACAGGGAGAGAATCTAGGCCACCCTACAGGTCTTAAGAGGACATAACCCAGAGTCAGCTGAAAGCCAACAGCCATAGGAGCCTGCCTGCAGTGGTCCTCTGCTGGCCATGGCCCAGGCTTCTGCAGGTTATGGCTCAGCCAGCTCTGGGTAACCCTAGTTGGGTGCATAGTGTGTCACCTGCTCCTTCTTCCGGTCTGCCTTCTGCTTGTTCTCCTGCAGGACGTGCTGCCGGGCCAGCACTGCTTCCTCGTGACTCAGCTTCCCCTGCAGCCTGCGGCACTCACTTATGGCCAGCTGCTCCGCCTGGTCCTTGGCCCGCATCCTCTCCTGCCACTCAAGGAATTCAGAGAGGTCCCCGCACCCATCCACAAGCTTGTCTACCCTGTGGATGCAAGGATAAAGATGCAGCCTGGGGTCCCTCAGATAAGCCAGGCCGCTGGGAAGCCACAAGTGCCCTGGGGGACTGTGGTCCTCATGCACTTGGCTTTATCTCCTACTGACCCACTGCTGTCCCCTGGTTCCCTACTCTGTACCCATGAATCAGCATGTCATTCTAAGCTCCCCTCAGTCCATTTGCTGTGCTCCTGTCTGTCCATCTGCCATCCCTGTGTCCATCCCCATCCTCCTGTGTGTCCATCTGCCCAGCTGAGACATGGAAGGATCTGAATGGGCAGCTTGGAAGAGGCATCAGGAAGAGGTCTGGGAGGAGGTGACCCAGGGAAGGTTTGGGGAGGGCCAGGGGTTTGGCAAGTGCCCCCCTGCCTTGGTACATTTCTCCCCAGAGCTGGGATTATCTCTGTGAAGGGTGGTCCAAGTCTGAGAGTTATGTTGCCACCTCATATGAAGGACCACAGACTCCTGCCATCCCATGAAATACGAAGTACCTGTTTTCCATCCCTGCTTCTGGCCACAGCCTTCCTAAAATCCTTGGAGTTGCCAAAGTGTTCAGTGTCTCTCATATGCTAATGAGAAGGCTGCTGGCTGGGGCCCTAGACAGGTTCAGGATGGGCTGGACACTAGAAAGACCAGGCAGGATCTGAGGACTGGACTTTCATCCCCACTGGGGCCTCCAGGGAAGGGAGAGGCAGGGGAGTTAAACTGACCACCAGGCTGAGGATGTCATCAATGGTGCCTATGCAATGCAGCCCCCATAAAAACCCAAAGGACGGGTTGCAGGGGGCTCCTAGTGGTGGAATAGGGGAGGGGCCCTGGACATCGGGGCCCAGAGAGGGTATGGAGGTCCCTACCCCTTCTCTATTCTTCATCACAATAATATCCTGTACCCTTGGTAATATCCCATCATCAACCAATAAATGGAGCTGGGCATAGTGGTACACGCCTATAATCTCAGAATTTGGGAGGGTGAGGCAGAAGAATGACAATTTGGAGAGATCCTGTCTCAAAAGTATTTTTTTTTTTTTTTTTTGCGGCACCGGGGATTGAACTCTTAACCTCGCGCCTGCCAGGGCAGGCGCTTAAGGCACTGAGCCAAACTCCCGGCCCTGGTTTTTTGAGGCAGGGTCGCACTGTGTAGCTCAGGCTGGCCTTAGCTCGAGTTGTAGCCCAAGCCGGCCTCGTCAAAAATATTTTTTAAAGGGATTGGGAACGTAGCTGCCCAATAGGAAGGGCCTGCGTTCAATCCCTAGTACCACAAAAGCAAACAAGCAGAAACTCGAGAAGGAAGCTGGAGAAACCCTGGGGATCAGGGCTGGCATTTGGGCCGGACAGACCGTGACGCTGTCTGAGCAGGGAGGGCCCCAGGGACAGCCCTGCTGTTGCTGAGAGCATGGAGAAATGGTCTGGTTTGGTGTCTTCTGTTGCAGCCTCCCCCCGCCCCCACTGAACTGCAGTCACAACTCTCCTGCAGGGGGCACTCTGGAGGAGGGTGGCCCCGAGAAAGCCCCAGCGCCGCAGGCCTCACCGCTGCAGCTCCTTCTCCACCTGGCGCCGGTACAGGGCCCCTTCCCGCAGGATGGCAGCTGCATTCAGCTTGACAGGGACGTGGTCAGGCTGCAGGGAGGGCAGAGGGGGCCCTGGTGGTGGGCTGGGGGCGGCCAGGCCCTCCCTGCTTAGCCCTGCCCAGATCACTGCCCTCTTCCTCAGCATGGGGGTGTCCTGGGGACCCCCAGCTCCTGATGGGCGGGAGAGGTGGGGCCCCTCACCCTATAGAAGGTCAACTTGGGAGTCTTCCGGATGCGCGGCAAGGTGGATTGAAGCTGCAGCTGCTTCTTGGGGTCCTGTGCAAGCCAAGC
The DNA here is from genome assembly GCA_004363535.1 of Dasyprocta punctata. Classification (NCBI taxonomy): domain Eukaryota; kingdom Metazoa; phylum Chordata; class Mammalia; order Rodentia; family Dasyproctidae; genus Dasyprocta; species Dasyprocta punctata. Next base: position 106,327 of record RJWM01003112.1, on the reverse strand, counting down.
AGAGACAGCCTGGCAGCTGCACCTGCTTGGGGTCCCAACCCGCCTGGGTGGACAGCTGGGCTGCACCTGCGGAAACCCCCTCCTCCTCTGCCCTAGTCAAGCCCCATCTGTGCATTCCAGCCCTGGCCCCCAGGTGCCCTGTGGCCTCTGTGCCCTCTGGCTTTGCTGTGGTACTGACAGAAGTCTGAAATACCCTACTCAGGGAACTGGGAACCCAGAGATAAGGCTGCAGGGTGCATTCTTGGGGTGCTGTGTTTCTCCAGGGCTCAGATGTGCACTCGCCCGCCAGTACTCTACATGACCCCAGGACTACTCGTGGATATACTGGGAATCTGCCCATGACAGGAAGAGGCTAAATGACTGGCCTCCGTGTCACCACTGAAAGAGTGTCCTTTGTTTTTGGTGGCACTGGGGCTTGAATCTGGGCCTTCACACTGAGCTGCATCCCCAGCCCTTTTATTTCGAGACCCCAGAGTCTTGCTAAGTCACTAAGTGGTCCAGGCTGGGTTTGAACTTGTGCTCCTCCTGCCTCAACTTCCCGGAGTTCTGGATTTCACAGGCATGTTCCACACCAGGCCCCTGGAACTTCTCTGCAACTTGAGACCACGCGGTGCCTGAGGCTGGCGGGCATTACCTGCGCGGGCGGCGCCCCACGGGGCCTCGGCATGGCGCACCGCAGCTCCGCTCTGTTGGCCAGCAGCAGCAGCTCCTGCCAGGACACCACACAGCTCCTGCCCCGTGGGCCCAGTCCCCGCACCCGTGGGCCCTGGGGGGACGCACACGCGAAGCCCACCAGCCTCCTCCCCCCAGCAGGGACGCTGGGCAGGCAGGGGTGCCGCCACCTCGGCCTTCAGGCGGTTGAATCTCTTGACCAGCTGCAGCTGCTGCTGCTCCTTGGGCTCCTGGTAGGTGCTCCGAGGGACCTGCAGGGGTGAGCTGGTCAGTAGCCCCACGTAGAGGGGGTCTGGAAACCCAGCACCGGCACAGTACGTGTGTAGGTGAGGGGACAGTGGACAGGGGCCTGGGTCTGCAGAGAAGGCCCTGCCCAGGACCCCCTGGGGACGGTGGGGGTGGAGGTGGTCCAGGGCTGAGGCAGGGCAAGGAGCCAGAGGGTACGGACTGCTCCTGACTGAAGGGGCAGCAGAAGGCCTGGGGTGCCAGGGACCCAGGAAAAACAGTCCCGCTGGAATGGCCCTGCAGAGACCAAGGTGGCCTCAGGGGCATCTGCGGGGTCCAGTCACAGCCGTGTCCATCGAGGGGCATCTCACCAGGACACCCTGAAGGCCAGGCCTCTAATCCACACTCCTCACTCCGCGCTCCTCCCAGCCGCCGAAGGTCGGCCCATCCAGACCTGAGCCCCGCCCTCGACACCAGCACTCGGAATCCAGCACTCAGAATCCTCCTGTGTCCCTCGCGCCCGCCATTGCCCGTCCTGCCTGCTTCAGGACGCCTCCGCGCCGCCCACTTCGCTGTGTCCCCTTGGTGTGCTGCGGCGCCAGGGAGGGCACTGCCCCGGCCTCGCCACGTGCTCTGCTCGCCCCTGCCCAGCCCCCGGCCCACTGTCCCCTTCCCGGCCCTCACTCCGCCCACCTCTCCGGCAGCCTCCCCTGCACCGAGCTGCCACCCCCGCCCAGGCTGCTTCCGTGCCGCTTCCCTGCATCGTCACTCCTCGTCCTCAGCACTCGTCACCCCTCACACCTATGAGGAAGCTCATGTTTCCTGGGAACACAGTGCCTGCCGCTAGTACGGTTCTGTGACTTTCCAGCGAATGTGGGCGTGAACTGGATGCGTCCTGGCGAGGAGCAGGGCGGGGAGGGCAGGGAGGATAAGTGTGTGGATCCAGCACGGCCACGCTGTGGAGAAGAAGAATGTCTACCAGCAGCGCACAGCTGGTCCTGAGAAGCACAGGGCTACAGAGCAGGGGCTGGGCCGGGGAGAGAGGAAGGGGAGGGGGAAGGGAAAGGAGGAAGAGGAGAGCCCAAAGACTTGAGAAAAACGCACTGTTCCTGAAGAGATGGGGTCAGAAGTGTTGAAGATCCTACAGATGGGTTAGCTGAGGGTTACTTAGCAATAAGGCCCCTGATCGTCTATCCAGCCACCCATCCTTCCTTCCACCCATCCATCCTTCTACCCATTCATCTTTCTATTCGTCCATCCATCCATCCACCCACCCATCCATCCATCCTTCTACTCATCCACCCATTCTCCCGTTCATCTATCTAGCCATCCAGCCATCCTTCTACCCATCCAGTCTTCCATTTGTCCACCCATCTGCCTGCCCATCCATCCATCCATCCACCCATCTATCCTTCCACTCATCCATTCTTCCATTCGTCCATCCATCCACCTGCCCATCTTTCCATCCTTCCACCCATGCAGACTACTATTCGTCCATTCACCCACCCACCCATCCATCCATCCTTCTATCCAACAACTATTTACTGATGGTCTGTTCTGAGTCGGGACTATGCCAACCTCATTGGGAATGTGGGATGAAAAAAGATGGACATGGCCTAGCAGAGGAATGAGACAATAAGCAGGTCTACACATTGCTAGACTCAACGCATCGATGCTACAGAGAAAAGAAGCTGGGTTACACAGCAGGAAGCTAAGTGAGAGATGCAGTAGAACTCAGGCTTCATCAGGAGCTTCTGTGAAGAGAGGTTTTCATGAGATCTGAATGAGACGGGCCTGAGGTGGCACCTGGGACCTCCTGGCACTATCTCCTTGGCCTCTTATGGCTCAAGATGTCTTTTCCTGGCCTGGACAGTGAGGCCTAGATTTTTTTTTTTTTTTTTTTTACTACCATGAAGGAAGTTAGCCCAAATAGGAAGTTGATGTACAGAAGAGATCGAGGTAGAATCACAGAGAAGCAGAGTTGGAGCCTGGATCAAGACATGCCTCAAGCCCACCCTATTTCAGTGGTGAGAGTCAGGCAGTGGCCTATTGTTTAAGTCATTTTTCTGTTACTTGCACAGCAGCCTGACTCATAAGTTAGGCAGGCAGAGAGGGACATGGGGCAGATGTGCAGAGGCCTAGAAGTGGGGATGTCACTGTGATCTGACGTGTAGCGTCTCATGGGGAGGGCAGCACATTGCACCAGGCTGGAATTGGGGTCCAAACTCCAGCTCTGTGGGCTGACAGCTCCACTCTACACCTGCTGATGGGGCCCCAGGCATGGCGGGCTCTGGGTCTGCTGGCTGCCCTGCTCCACGGGGGTCACCTGACACTCCCAGTCAGAGCAGGTGAACCCTAGCCCTGGAGGAGTCCGGCTTCCAGTGGCCCCTGCAGTCCACCCTTCTGGCCGGAACATGCCAGAGGTACAAGCCTGTGCCCCTGCAAATGCCCAACTCACAGGTCTTGGCTTGGCCACAGTGGGGACTGGGTCAGGCACTGGAATGGCACGGGGCCGGAGTGTAGTCAGGTTGAATTCCTGAGGCTCTGTGACCTTGGCCTTGACCTTGGTGAGAGGGGCCTGGTGGGCTGATCCCCCCTCCAGCTGGTCCAGCAGGTCCTGGACCTTCGGCTGCCACCTGGGAGACAGAGGGAGAAGCCCGAGTCACTTCTGTGCAGATAACTGGGGTTGGACAAGGGTCTCCCTCGGGAACCTGGTGACGGGACTGATGGCCCTGCTTCCCTGGTGACCAGTACTTCAGGCATGGCACAGCCACTCCTAAGCAGATGAAGAGGAGGAAACTGAGGCCTGGGCAGTGGTGAGAGGGGAACTGGGGTGCCAGGCATCTGGGGAACACGGACCCTGAGCAGCAGGGGAACGCAGGGCTAAACAGGTAGAGCAGATGGCACAGGTCAGGAAGCCAGGAGCCTTCTGGAGTGGCAGGTGCAGTGGGAGCAGAGGGAGTCGGGAGCGAGGGGTGGTGCCTGCAGGAGCCCAGCTGTCCTTGGGAGGGCTCAGGCTGGAGGCTCTGAAGCAGGCCTCGGGGGCCTCGCTGGGAACTGTCTGCCACCACCATGTTTAGATCAGGGTCACCGAGGAGGACGATGGGGTGAGGCCACTGCAGGGGGATCCCAGGAGGCCATGCCAAGCTGGCCCCAGGACCCCCAGGCAGGGAAGGGGCAGCAGGTTTGGGGAGCTGGGCCTAGTGGGGCTAGGGAAGCAGGCCAGGATGCCCCCATTCCCTTGAGTTCTATCACATTATCGGCAGCAGGGATGCTCTGGGACTGAGGACTGTCCCTTGGTGGTGACAGGACAGCCCCAGGGACCCCCACTGTGGGAGCCACTTGTGCCACTAAGTCCCCCAGAAGGCAAGGTGGCCTCCCCCTCCTCTCAGAGGCAGATACCTGGGGTCCCCTGCTGCAGGCCTCCCCGTGGCTGCACTGAGCCTCTGCTGGTCTGCCCTGAGCTCGCCCCGGGCTCGGGGGCAGGGAGGGCAGCAAGGGCAGCTCGGGGTGTCTGGCCTGGGGCAGGGCCCTGGGGAAAACAGAGCACAAGCTGGGCCTGAAGTACCAGGAGTCGAGCAGGTCCCCCACCCCACGCTCTTGGTGTCCAGAGAGTGGCCAGGGCCAAGACTGGGCCACTGTCACCAATCCTTGTACAGTGGCAGGCTCCAGAATGAAAGTGCTGCTTCTTGTCCCCTGGCTACCCTCAGCCATGAGCACAGAGGGGGCCTGGACTGCTCGCCAGGACATGTTCTGTTTGCCTTGCAGGGGCTGCTGGGCCAGGCAGGGCCGTGGGCTGCTCTGAACCGCCCGTCCCAACACCAGGGGAGTGCGGAGGCCCCGCCGCACTGAGGTGGCCAGGGCGGCTGTCCAGGGCCCGGAGTCCCCCTGCCAGCCTACCTCAGTAGGGGCTCAATCCAGTTCTCCTGCACGTGGGCCGCTGTGTAGATGAGGCTCCACTCATCCTTGATCCAGGAGCACAGGTGCAAGGGGTTGAAGAGGAACCTGAGGAACTGGGGGCGGGGCCATGAGGGGTGGGGCTGAGGCCAGAACCCCCAGCACCCCAGTTCTTCCCGGGGGTCGGCTGCCCAGCACCCAGGGTCATGGCCATGCACGCTGCAGAGCCACGTTGGTGCACCTTGCTCCTGCTCCCAGGCAGTGGGGCCGCAGGGAAGCTGCCCTCCCGGACCGGCAGGCTCCGGGATGCTGAGGCTGGAACTGTGCCCATTTCCACAGCCCCCTCCCTCTGACTCGGCCCCCACCCCCGCACCCCTGGTTCCCAAGCCCACAGCTCTGGTTGAGGGACGCCGAGGGGACTCCGCCAAGGTGACCACGAGCTGGTCGGCTCAGGGGGTCCAGGCAGACTGCCCCTCCCAGCCAGCTGTACAGTGCCTCCCTGCCTGCCCTGCCACCTCCCCTGCCCCACGGGGCCTTGGGCCCTCATCCTCAGCCCCCATTCCTCCACCAGCCAGGCTCCTCCTGTACCCACAGGGCGGGGGGCAGTGTCCTTGGCGCTGCCCCTGGGCCACTCCCCTCACACACTGCTCACCGAGAGGTCAGTCATGACCACACAGTGACAGTGCCCAGGAGAAGCCATCCTGTCCCCACAGTACACTCTCTCTGGGTGGGCAGAGGGAACCTGATGGGCTGCTGGTGGCCTCCGCAGCCCTGCTGCTCCCTGGGGATCATGTGACGGGCTATCACCCTGAGTCAGTTTGGCACTGTGTGGGGCACTGCCCTGGCCTTTGTGTGCAGGGCAGTTGGTACCCAAGTGCCTGGTGAGTGCCTGAGGGACCTGGGTGAGATAAAAGGTGAATCCCTGATCAACAGTGGGTAAGAAAGTCAGCAGAAGCCTGGCATGGTGGCGCACACTTGTTATCCCAGCATGCAGGAGGCTGAGCCAGAGGACTGCTGGGAGTTCAAGGCCAGCCTGGGATACAAAGTGAGTGCAAGGCCACCCTGAACTGCATAGCGAGACCTTGTCTCAAAAAATGAACAAACAAAAACAAAACAAAACAACAACAAAAAAGCGAACTGGGGATGTAGCTCAGGCAAAGAGCTTGAGTTCAACCCCCAGTGTGGGTCTGGTGGTGCTGCTGCTCCTGTCCCCCACCCTGCAGAGCCAGTGGCTTCGTCCAGTGAGACACCCATGTGACACCCACATGCACCTGGCTCGTCTTCCCTGTCCCTTCTCCAGGATGTCACTCTGGGTTGGTGACCACCCACTCTCAGAAGAGGAGGAGGAGGAGGAGGAGGAGGAGGAAGAGGAGGAGGTGCAGGGTTTTGGGGCAGAAGGTCAGGTGCCAGGCGAAGGCTGGCCTCCAGCAAGCCTCTCGTGGTGGCAGCAGAAAGGCAAGGAGCAGCCAGGGACTCAGCCAGATGCCACGTGTGCTGCCCTGAGGCCCCTGTGTCCCTGCATCCACAGAGGTGACCCCTCAGGCCCAGGTGCTGGAGGAGGAAGCTCCCTCCCCACTCACAGGAGCCCAGGGAGCTGACTACAGATACCTAATCCCTAAGTTGCAGAACCAGGTCTCCCTGGGGACAGAGCCATCCTCTGTTGAGAGGAATTGGTTTTCAATGCAGAATGAAACCACCAGAGATTCTCTCGCCAAAAGGAACCAGGAGGGCGAGGCGCTGGTCTCCTGGGGTCCCTATGTGCTGACGCCATGGCCCTGCTGTGGTGGCAGGATGGGGCTTACTTTGCATGTTTTGCCCACAGGCAGGGCCTTGACAATGCTGCAGAAGAGCCGGAAGCCAAGCTCGTCCAGCTGGAAGGTGGCCAGGTAGCAGAGCACTGAGGAGAGAACAGCGTGAGGGGCACCAGAGGGGGTCCCTGCTGGCCCCTTGGAGGATCCACCCGAGGCCAAGGACCAGGCTTTGCCTTCCTGGCTTGGCCTCCCCGCTCCCTGCAACCCTCACACCATGCTTCCCCCAGGGCTGGGCAGTGAGGACAAGGTCAAGTCCCCATGGTGGCACCAGCCACTCTGCCGGCAGTCAACCTGCTCTGTGAAAGCAGACAGTGGGTGGAGGACTCTCTCCTCTCCCCCACGTCCCACTCCTTCCTTCCTGTCTGTCTGTCTGTCTGTCCTGGAGATTAAACCCTGGGCCTTCACAACGAGCTACATCCCTAGCCTTTTTTTCTTTTTCTTTTTCTTTTTGTCTTTTTGAGACAGGGTCTCGCTACGCAGTTCAGGCTGGTCTTGAACTCACTGTGTAGCCCAGGCTGGCCTCAAACTTGCAACGATCCTCCTGCCTCAGCCTCCCAGGTGCTGGGATTACAGGTGAGTGCCACCACGCCTGGCTCCCCTAGCTCTTTTTTAACGTTTGTTTTGAGACTTGCCATTGTCCTGCCTCAGCTGCCCAGAGTGCTAGGGTCACAAGTGTGCACCACACGCTCAGTGGGTGTCTTTTCTAGTTAACCCCTGTGAGGGTTCCAGCTGTGGCTCAGGACCAGCTCTGCCCCTTCTTAAGGATGGGGCGAGAGGCCAGGGACAGCCTGAGAAAGGAGGGACACTCTCACTCAGCCAGGCCACAGGCTGTGGGTGGCAGGGGGAAAGTCTCACCCGCGGCCTCAGTTTCCTGTCTGCAAGGTGAGGGAGTGTGTCCTGGTCAACCCGCCACTGCCTGGGCGGGTACACCGAGGGCACTCACCTTGGAAGAGGCTATAGTCAGCCCACAGGCAGAGCTGGCCGTCCCGCACATAGAAGGCGTCCACTACCACGGCCAGGAGTTTCCAGTACTGCAGGCAGCCAGACAGGAGCTCCGAGGCGAATGCCTGCTTCTGGGGGCTCAGTGTCTGGGGGAGAAACAGCTGGAGGGGTCACCGGGGTCACTAGGAGAGGGGCGAGGTGGGCACAGCTGTCCCCTCCAGGCTGGGAGGCCCCGGCTCACACAACCCTCCCGGAGCAGTGGGCAGTGACGGAGGTGACCAGGAGGGGCCAAGGGAATGGTCCCCGCTTCCAGGCTGGCAAAGGAGGGGAGCAAAGGCAAAACAAACAAGGAAAGTGATGAGAGGGAAAAGGACAGCACAGAGGGGCAAGGGTCACAGAAGTCCTCCCCAACCACCCATGGCAGGGATGGTGGGACCACGGTCAGGGAGGGGGCAGTGCTAGCGGGGAAGGAAGAGTTCTGGAGATGGACGGGGTGGCAGCTGCCCAACCAGGAGAATGCGCTCAAGACCACGGAACTGGACACCCGGAAATGGTTAAGTGGCAAATTTTACATCATGTGCATCTCACAATAATGTAAAAAATGAGCTCATATAGAGGCTTTCAGATGAAGGAATAAAAAATTACCAAAAAGCACGAAGCACAAGCAAGCAAATGTGGAGCTGTGCAGTGCGGGAAGTGAGACAGGAGCCGCCTAGTGACAACATCCCGACCCCTCTGGCAGGCAGCTGGCGCCGGAGCACTGGCTCTTCCTGTTGATGCTTTGGGACATTCCAGGGTTTGTGACCTGTCCGTGATGTGTGTTCACAATTCAAAAAAGTGAGAACGTTTTCAAACTAAGTTTTGAGAAGTAATTATGCTTTCAAGAAGGCAATGAGGCCACCTCACGTTGGCAGCACGGCAATGAGTGGGCAGGATGGGCCCTGTGAGCGCCCGACAGCACTCCGCAAATGCTCCCAGCCGCAGGGCCAGGCCTGTCCCTCCGGGATTCCACCTCTGGGACCCTAAGGGGCTGCCGGAGAGAGAAGACGCCCACGCGGAGCATCTGGGGCGGTGGGACAGGCAGCCAGACAGCGGGGACCGGCCGGAGTCAGGCGTGGGAATGCTTGGTCCCGTGCGCCTCCCCACCCAGGCCCAGCGCCACTCAGTCACTGAAATGACGCCACTGGGGGGACAAATAAAAGACAGACAACAGGAGACAGGAAGGTGGACCTTCTGCAGGTGGGAAGGGGATCTGGGAGGGAGGGCAGGGGAAGGGGAAATAAAGGCTAAGATGCGCCACACAGAGGTACCAGAAGGAATGTATCGCAAGTACATAGTTGCAAAAATATAAAAACTTAGGTGCTCCTGGAACACTGCACTCGGTCCTGCAGGATGTGAGACATGGGCGCTGAGAGGGCACCCGTTGGAAGTGCTGTGCCCCGTTCCCACAGGGCCCGCTCGCACCAGGCACTTCCCTAAGGCTGCACACAAGCGCGCGCGCACACACACACACACACACACACGCAGACACACATGCATGCACACACGCGCGTCAGAGCGTGCCCGCGCAGCTGGCCTCACAGCAGTCACCGGGGTCCATGCTGAGTATGCTTCCTTTCAAGGTGCTGGGTATGAACCCTCACAGAGCCACACCCCAGCTGCCGAGCTAGGAAAGAAACATCGCTATCTCACATTTATTTATTTATTTATTTTGCAGCACTGGAGATTGAACTCACAGCCTCACACCTGCCAGACTGAGCCAAACTCCCAGTCCTGGTTTTTTAAGGCAGGGTCACACTATGTAGCTCAGGCCGGCCTTGTACTCGTGTTATAGCCCAAGCCGGCCTTGAACTGACAACGCTCCTCCTACCTCAGCCTCCTGAGTGCTGGGATTAAAGGCGTGCGCCACCACGCCCGGCTCCTCTCGCTTTTATTTTGAATTTTATTGGCAGTAGAATTTCCAGCTCTTTATCTGTCTTCTCCTCCTGTGGATTGTCAGTTTACATTCTTGGTTAACCTTTAGTTTCAGTTTGGGGATTGGAACCCACAGAGTGATCAGCTACAGTCCAGGCTGGGCCGCAAACATGCCAGGGCTACTGCAGTCGATTTAACTTTTAATTGATTTTTTTGTTGATTTTGGCTTTTGGAGGCAGTCTCACTATGAAGTCCAGGCTGGCCTTGAACTTTTGGCGATCTTCCTGCCTCAGCTTCCAGTGTAGGAATTACAGGCGTGCACCGCCATGCCTGTCATTAACATCTAATTGGAATAACATTTTCTTAGTCAGTTTCATGAGGCCACCATTCATGCGACAGTTATTTGTTGTGAGGTTGTAATTTGCCTTTTAATTTTGTGTGAAGTATCTGAGGCACGGGAAGTGTGTGGCCTTTTTACTTTGTTTTGAGGTCAAGTCTGCCTTTTCCTTCATGATGTCTCCTCTTGTGTTTAGGCAAAGCAAATGCCAGAGCGATGAAACCACCTGAGGGCCACAGGGCAGCCCTGCGTTCCCACTCTTGCTTCATTCCCCGCCAGCCTGGCCCTGCGCAGGGCCCTGGAGCCCTGAAAAACCTTGGGAGGAAGGGGAGGGGGACGGCCCCCCCACCTGGCTCCAGGAGGGAGCACAGGCCCCCTTCTGTCCTGACTGACCGCCTGCCTCTTTCAAAGGAAGCCAGGGCCAGGCAGAGCAGTGTGTGTGGGGGGTGGGCAGCTGCTCTGGCCTCAGGGAGGGAGTGGACCGTGGCCGCGGGTGCTCATGTCTGCATTTCGGATGTGCAAGTGTCTTTCTTTCTTTTTTTTTTGCAGCACTGGGGATTGAACTCACAACCTCGCACCTGTCAGACAGGTGCTTAAGTCACTGAGCCAAACTCCCAGCCCTGATTTTTTGAGGCAGGGTCGCACTGTGTAGCTCAGGCTGGCCTTGCGCTCGTGTTGTAGCCCAAGCAGGCCTCGAACTCACAATGCTCCTCCTACCTCAGCCTCCTGAGTGCTGGGATTAAAGGCGTGTGGCACCACGCCCGGCTGCAAGTGTCTTCCTTAATAAGGCCCTGACCGAGTCCAAGGCCGCAGACTTGACGCCCGCAGCCAGGGACAGACAGGTCCCCCAGGGCCAAATTGGGCTAGATGATCCTTTTTTTTTTCTTTCTTTCTTTTTTTTTTTTTTGGCGGCACCGGGGATTGAACTCACAGTCTCGCACCTGCCAGACAGGCGCTTAGGCTGCTGAGCCAAACTCCCAGCCCTGGTTTTTTGAAGCAGGGTCGCACTATGCAGCTCAGGCCGGCCTTGCGCTCGCGTTGTAGCCCAGGCAGGCCTCGAACTCACAACGCTCCACCTACCTCAGCCTCCCGAGTGCTGGGATTAAAGGCGTGCGCCACCACGCCCGGCTAGATGATCCTTTAGATGCAGGGCCAAGTGGGTGCCAGTAAAGGACACCCGTGGCCAGAGCCAGTCTGGGCCCACAGCCAGGTCCTTGCCATGCACGGGGAAGGGCAGCGTGCTAACATAAGGCCAGCAGCCACTGGGACACAGGGTGTCCCACAGAGTGGGACCGAGCCTGGGGAGGGGTCAGAGGGCTGAGCATCAGCCCCGTCTGTCCTCAGCAGCCAGTGGGGGCTTGGGGCTGGGCAGATGGACTCTGTCTCCCAGGGGCAGTTCGGGAAGGCCTGTGGCGCTTGGCCTCAGACATGGATGCCAGAGGGCCATGGCCACAGAGGTCTCTGAGTTGGGGCTAAAATCTTGGCCTTTGGTCAAGTTTGAAGCTCTTGAGTTGCCACCAACGGACCCCCACACCAGCCCCTGGGGTGACAGCAAGCTGCCAGCTTCACAGCTACCAGCATCCGCCCCCTCCTGGAGTCCCTGGCCTCCTGGGACAGTGCCGGGGCTGGGTTAGGCCAAGGGCAGGGAGGGCCCCGAGTCACAGCACAGCGTGCACCTGTCATCCAGGGAGCCGAGGACTGTTAGGAAGCAGGCAGAGGCAAGGGGCTGCTGGTGCCCACACTGTGTCCCACCTTCCCTTCTTCTTCTGGACAGGAAGGACCTGCCCACTGGGGACAGCGATGGCCCTCGTTGGCAGGTCTATGTTAATCAATGAGCTCCTTGACAAGCTGCTACCTGTGATCTCTAAGAAATGCTTTGAAAAGCAAGATTCCGCTGGCGCAGGCCTCGGGCTGTTTGCTTTTGCCCTCTCCTCACCTGGGATGTGGGTACGATGCCCGAGGAGCAGTCATTCTGTGGCTATGTGGAAGGGAACCCACTAACTGACACCACAGAGCCGCTGAGCCACCGTTTGCAGACTGCTTTGCATGCGAGCAAAGAGGCCGCTTATTTATCTAAGCAGCTACTCTTCTGGATTATGATATAGCCAAACATAGATCTGAGCAGATGGCTCAAAGAAGAGGTACGTAATACGTGAAAACTTGTGACAATATAGAGGACAAATGCCAGTTATAACTCCACCAGGCACTTCCACCACTTATTTGTTGGTAGAAAATAAATGTTTGCCTGCACTGGGCCGGTGGGGGCGGAAGGGAACAGGTGCCGGACGGGGAGGGTAGCAGTGACGCACAGATCTAAGTGACGGCCAGCTGGAGCTCCTGTGATATCCTGAGAACCGGGCAAGGTGGCACACACCGTCCTACACTCTCAGCACTCTGGGAGGCTGAGGCAGCAGGAGCACAAGTTTGAATCCTAAGCTTTTTATTTTATGAAAAGTAAAAACAGCTGAGGGCGTACCCCTCTGCAAAAGCCCTGGGTTCACCCCACCCTGAACTGGAAAAACAAAGGTACTCTCGCAGCAAGAATTTGTGTTTTCTGGGACCCGACTTTAGGCGCATGTGGCCAGGGGCAGAGGGGCAGGACAGGTGGGTTGCTCAGCCCACTGCTGTCTGCACAGTAGGTGCAGGAAACACGTGCCGGCCCCTGCGCATGGGGAGCAGCTCTGACGGACAGTGTGGGCAGCAGGATGCTCTGTGGCCCTCGGTCAGAAGCCAGAAAAATCACAGCACATCCGTGCACGGAATGGGTGTGAAACAGTTTCCACAAAGCCTTGTGAAACGGAAAGAGAGGCATGGAGGTGCTCAGAGCTGTTTTCAGATGCACAGGTTTGTTTTCCACTGTGGCGACAGGATACCAGACTGGGTAACTTGTGAAGCAAGGAGGTTTCCTTATCTCATGGATCAAGAGTGGGTGTGGGCTGCCCTGTGGCAGAGGAGTTGGAGGCCGGCCTGTGACTCAGGGCACCCTCACTCTGTGACAGCACTGCTCCCAGGACTTGAGCGTCCCCCATGGCCAAATGCTCCTGCCAGCCGTCGTCCACCCTGGGGGCGAGCAAACCCTGTGGGTTTACACGGATCACTTTGTTCTTATTCTCATACATAATGTTTATATCATCTAAACATATTTGTAAACCAGGTTAGGCTCTGGAGGTCACTGCCTGCTGGACTCCGAGGGGCGAGGGTGGAAGAAGACGGCCGCCCAAAGCCACCTTGGACCGGGTGGATATAGCAGGTGTGGGTGGGATTAGTTTTGGTTTAGTTTGTTTTGTTTTTCCAGTGCAGAAGATTGGACCCACCACCTTTGCACCGAGCTACATCCCTAGCTCTTCTCATTATTTTTTTTTTATCTTGAGACAGTCTCGCTAAGTTGCTAAGTTGCCCGGACTGCTCAAACTGTCAATTTTTCTGCCTCAGTCTCCCAGACCGCTGGATGACAGGTGTGGAGCACCATGCCCCGCCTCATGGGGTATTTTGGTAAAGGCAGGGTTAGGACTATGGCAGGTCTGGTCAGAGCCACAGCCCCCACCACGCGCCCTTCACCCAAGCCTCTCTGGGCAAGTTCTGCTGCCAGTTTCTGTGTTGCATCATTTTTTGGCAGGTGGCAGCCTTAAGCCTTGAGCAAAAAAAGGGGATGGACTGCAAGCATCTTTTGACAATGGGAGATAAAATAGGGCGCCCAAACTGGGTCAGTACCCAGTGCCCCACTCCCCTGTGACTTCAGAGGGACTTTGAATGGATTGCAAAGCTGCCATGCCTCTAAAGTAGGCAGAGTGAGTGGCAGTCGGTGGCCGCCCTGGGTGGCAGTCCTTGCCAACTGCTGCCAGGCCCATGGATGGCATTAAGGTGTCATGCTGACCTTGGGAAGGTAAGGAATGGTCACAGTGTCACAACTTCCAGGTAAGAACTGAGACTTGTCTTCCATTAACAATCCGTTGGCTGTGGTGACAGTTACTTGTCAACCTGACCAGCGCCAGACCCTGGAGAGATGAGAGGAGCAGCAGTGCCGCGCTGCTCAGCGGGGCAGCCCCCGATGTCCACGCCGAGTGTGTGGGAGCACGGCCCCGTCAGGTGCTGTGGTCTGGATCCCTGATGCGCACCCGAGTGACGAGTTCCCTGTCAGAGTCCTTGGCAGTGGGTTCTGCAGTGCAGGCTGAGCTGGGACCAGGGGGAGGGGGAGGAGCTGGGGAGCAGGCAGTGGGGCGTCCTGCTGGGTCCAGATGGTGCCGTCAGGGGCTGCAGAGACTTGGGGCGCCAAGGCCTTTGGGGGGGTGACCTGAGGCGGGCAGGCAGAAGGGGCTGCTGAAGGAGTGGGGCTGGGCCCTGGGATTCTGGGGGCACCTCCTGCCTGCACCTTCACATCCTCCAGCCGTTCTGCTGGGCCAGGTGCTGTGCAAGGCACAGGCCTGCTCCTGGCCCGACCATCAGCTGTTTCCACCATTTTCCCAACACGCTTCGGGCCTCAGGGAAAGAGCCTGGGGGCACAGAGGCGCTAAGGTGGGGGCACCGTCTCTGAAGGGCCTTGGGTTCTGCGGACAGTCTTGTATCTGGGGCTGAGCAAAACAAGGGAAGCAATGGCCACAGACAGACCTCAGGCCACAATTACAGACCGGTGCAGCCCCATGAATGCGTTTGTGAGGACAGTATTTGTGAGGAGCACCCATGCAACCATCCCCTAGTGCCTCCCCTGGTGCTTGCTTGCCCATCCAGAGTGCTGGGCCCCAAAGACCTGACAGTTGGGGTGCAGGAATCCAAGTGCCTGCACCCTGGCACCTGCCCCGATGGACTGAAGGAATGGCTGGGGGCAGTGACCAGGTGACAGGAAGGGTAACGCCGCAGCAAATGTCACTGCTCCCCTCTTAGGCTCTGTACCCTACCCCAGTGGCCCGGGGTCTGGACTTGCAATGAGAGAGGAGGACGGGATGCGCAGGGGCAGGGCAGGAGTGGAGGAGCTGGGCGGCCAGCCCCCAGGAGTGGTCTGTTATTTCTCCCAGGTGTGGGCAGGCAGGCAAAGGAGGTGAGAGGGGTCAGCAACCCCCTAGGGCTTCAATGCCCTGCCAGCCCTGCCTCTGCAGGGGCCTCATTAGTGCAACACAGACCCCCAAGAGTGTGGCTGCAGCTACCCTGGGCACCACAACCCTCGGTCCCTTTGGAGTTGGTGCTGGGAAGAGGATTGCAGGGCTGCCTCTTCGGACCTCGGTTGAGGACAGGCTGGCCGTGGGGAGCAGTGTCCCCTGACTTACAGCCACTGTGTCTTCTCACTGGAGCCCCCAACATAAAATACCTCCCACGACAAAGAAGGGTCTCTGGGGAAACAGTTGGCCGTCACGGGACAGGGGACTCTCCCAGGCCTGGATGGGAGTGAAGGGGCTGCACCGTGGAAGCCAGATGCCACATGGTGTGTGTCATCGACGCAGCCACCCTGAGCCTACCTGCACGGAGGTGGATGCGGCCTCCAGGAACAGCTCAGGACTGTCTTTCTCAGGTTTAAATTTGCCCAGTTGCTCTATCACAATCTCAATGCATCTTCCGTAGTAGGCCATCTTCCCCGGCAGGACCCTGAAACAAAGCACTGCAGATCATGTTCTCCACAGCATCTGGGTGCCGGCGGGGCCTCGGGACCTTCCCCAGGGCCGACAGGAAGCACACCTTGAGTGGGGAGGAGCATTGGTGTAATCAGGGGCCCTGGCTCAGGTATGCTGAAGTCCACTGTGGACCAATCTTCCTCTGACCTCTGTTGCCTGAGTGGCCTGGGATAGCCTTGCTGAGCTCACTCCCCAGTCCCCAACTCCTGCGCAGCCCCAGCCCAGTCCCTGAGGCACTGGGCTGC
Source organism: Dasyprocta punctata (assembly GCA_004363535.1). NCBI lineage: Eukaryota > Metazoa > Chordata > Mammalia > Rodentia > Dasyproctidae > Dasyprocta > Dasyprocta punctata. Next base: position 90,684 of record RJWM01003112.1, on the reverse strand, counting down.
TCCATGAGCCTCAAAAGCCATGCTGCAGGTGGGGTGAGCCCTGGAGAGGGGCTCGGCCATAAGCTCAGCCCAGGCAGGGCAGGAGGTGGGGGAAGAGAGCAGGGAGAACGGCAGTTGTGATGCTGTCACACTTAACTATCAACTAGACTGGAATAAGAGACTCTGGAGAGGTGACTCGGGAGGTGACAGGACCAGGGGAATGCTGTATTTCTCAGTGGATTAACCCACTGATGTTCACAGCTGAATCCACTGGGTAGAGGTGAGGTCTGGTTGGAGGTGGCTCCTGGGGGCTGTCTTTGGAGGGTACTTTGCTGGCCTTTTTTTTATGCTCTGCTTTCCAGTAACCACAAAGTAAGTAGCCTTGCTCTGCCATACTCTTCTGCCATGATGTTCTTGCCTTGGAGCAGCTGACCATGGACTGAACTCTGAAACCATGAGTCAAATAAACTTCTCTTCCTTCAAGTTATGGGCACTGGGTATTGTGTCCTCACAATGAGAAAGCTGACCAATATGGCTGTTTAATCAGTAGGCCCTGTGCAGGGGGGACCAAACATAAAAGGTTGAGATTCCTAGGTCCAGCACCTCCATTTTAAAGATGAGCTAACTGAAACCCTGGCCTAAGTGGCAAGGCCGTACAGGGTACTGAACATTCTAGAAACAAGCCACCTGGTGGACATTGGCTAGCCAGGCCCATCCCATGGGGAGGACTCAGAGGAGACACTTGAGATGAGCCTGGGTCCCCAAGAGCTGGCTCTCCTAACCACTGGTGATCCCCACCTGTCCTAGAAGAGGTGGATCTCACGGATAAAGACTCCTGGAAGTTTGGGCTCTGGTCAGATCACTTCGGACAGCCACAGCAGTCAGCACCCCTCCCAACATGGGCTCATTTCCCACCTCCCCTCCCATCATCTCTCATCCGTCACTCTGGGTCAGGTGCAGTATGCAGGCCTTCCTGGCAAAGTGAGCAGGGAGCAGCCCCAGACCTAGGCCATCCATGGCCAGAGATGACTGGGAAATCAGCGTGGGCATGGCCCCAGGAAATGACCAACCCTGGCCAATCCCAGCCAGTCACAGCCAATCCCAGCCAATCCTGCCAGGTCCGTGGTTGGTCTTCCCTTCCCTGTCCCCATGAGGCTGTGGAAAACAGTAGAAAATCACTCTGAGCATTAGGAAGCTATTCCAAAAGATCCAAATTCCAATGAACTGGAGTTCCAGGATCAGAAGAGAGAGAGAAATAAAACAAGACAAATGCTCAGAAGGAATCATGAATTTCCAAGATGGAGACAACCAGGAATGCTTTCAGTGTGCGTCAGGATTGGAGAGCAGCCTTGGTTTCTGCTGGCGGGGACCCAGGGGAGCACCTGCCAGCCCCAAGGTCCTGCCCATCCTCAGGAGCAAGCCCAGGGGGACACACATTACAGGAAGGAGATGCAGGGGACCCCGGGCGTCACTGTGTGAGTGGCAGGACAGACACTTAGGAGCCTGCCCCGGATATTCCCTGGGCAGGCTTCCCTGAAGAGGGAGGGAAAGAGGCTGGGACATCTGTGTCCCCACCATCCCTGGCTGCACCCTGGCCCCTCCATGACTGCTTCAGCCCCGGATCCTGCTCTGCACGACACACAGCCAGCAGCAGCCTCTCTGAATGAGGCCAGAGGAAAGGCCTCTGAAAATGGGCTTGAAGCCCAAGTGCCACAAACAGGCCCTGGAAACCTGGTCCCTAAGAACCAAGTGAGTAAGTGAGCCGCCGGCACAACCAGGATGTCACTCCTGCCCTGGCTCACCTGACACCGGGTCCCCTTGCCTCATGGCTGAGAACCGGGGAGCAGCCTCGCTGTGGACTCCTCCCAGGCTCCTGTGGTCCTGATGACAGGGCAGGGCACAGACAGGGGCTCTCCAGCTTGGAAACCACCAGATTAAATCCACTAAACAGATAAATCCACAGGTGCCAAGCCGTGAACACCTCAGCCTGTTGCAGCACTGTGCAAGATGTGGTTTGTTCAAGGCCACTCAGCCCTTCAACCAGTGCGGCCCCCTCCTGAGTCCCGCAGGACCCTCAGCGACTGAAAATCAGACGGTGGGACAGAGACCGCCGCCCCCAGGGTCCCCTCACCACTGCAGGTCACTTGGACCACCTCCAGTGAGTGTCCTGGCAGAGCCGCCCAGCCAGCACCTTCAGCATCTGTCAGCCAGGAGGCAGATGTGCCCCTCCCTGGCTCCTTACCTATGACACACTTAGAGTGGGGCTGCAGCATGTGACAGGCATTGCACCCAGTGGGCCCTGTGGCCTCTCTGAGTGTGGTGTCCTCTCCTGGGGAGGGCCAGGCACGCCAGGCATCTATGACATAGCCAGATCCCAGCGACTGTCACTGGGCCCTGGGAACCATGGCTAGGTATTGGGGCAGAAAGCACTTTTGCCCGGTGGGCAGGTGTCTCTTCTGTGCAGGTGTCACTGGGAGCCTGGGGACGGGTGAGGTGGGCAGCTCAGCGATCTTGCTCCCATCGTCACTATAGTTGTGCACATCCAGGTGCTTTGAAAAACTCTACAGGGTGCCGGGTGTGGCGCACACACCTGTGATCCCAGGGCTGTGGGAGGCTGAGGAAGGAGGATCACAAGTTCAAACCCAGCCTGGGCAACTTAGCAAGACTCTACCTCAAAATTAAAAATAAATAAATAGATAAAAAGGGCTGGGGACATAGCTCAGTGGTAGAGCATTCCTGATGTCAATCCCTAGTACCGAAAAGCCAAAACTAACACCACCCAACCAAAAAAGCCTCCACATGATAACTAGGGTCTTTGGGGTACAGTGGGGGTGGGTGGGCCACCATCCCAAGCCAGGCAGGGCAGAGAAGGGACAGGCACTGCTGGCACTGAGGAATTCTGGCCTCTGTCCCTCGGGCGGCTTCTTGTCTCTGTGAGCGGGAGTGGAGGGGGCAGGGCCCCCAGCAGAGGCAGAGCATCAGGAAGGGCCCTGGGCACAGCTTGAGAGTGGGCCGGCCCGTCTGGAGACATAGGACGGGGGTCTGAGCGGCCTCACTGCCTGTGGACAACCAAGGCCCAGTGCTCAGCCTCTGGGAGCCCAGGCTGCAGGCTGGTGAGGGAAGGAGGGCTGCAGGTGCTGAGCACCAGGTGTCCGTGTGGTGGGGAGGAAGGAGGGAGCTGGAGACAGGGCAGCAGTCCTGGTGCTGTCTCCGGGGTGGGGGGTGACGCCCTGCGGCACCCTGGAGCTGAGTTTCTGCCCCCGCCCCGCCCCTTGTCCTGTGGTGTCACCTGCCACACAGGGCCTGCCCCTCGGGTGTGGCCGTGGGCCCTTTGTCCCACTCTGGCTGTCTGCAGTGGACAATCCCACGCTCTAGGACCCGCCTTGAGGGCAGCTGCGTGTGGGGAGCTCCAAGGTCCCGCGCCTCATTGCTTCTGCCTGACATGCAAACCTCAACATGCTCCGCGCCCTGGCAAAATCCATTTTCCTCAGCCAGGTGGGCGTGGGACGGAAGCCGACGCCTGAGTGCTCAATACACGCAGACACACGGTGCCTGTCCCTTCTCCTTTGTCACAGCGGGAGGTGGCGTGAGAGCTGGGGGGTCCTGCTCAAAGGGGGCCCCAGCAGCTCCCTTGTGATCAGTCAGTCCCAAGTTCAGGGACTCAAAGAACGTGGCTGTGGGGTAAGGTCACCCAGTCTGGCCTTAAGCTAAGGCCACCGCCAGCCTGCAGCCCCTCCCGCCTTGCCAGTAATCAGCAGGTGGCCCCAAGAGTCTGAACCCTGGGCTTCACCCCAGTTCTGGGGTCGTGTGGAGGGGTCTGAGGAGGAATGGTTTCAGGGGTCCACTGTGTCCACCACCAACAGAGCCCCCTTCACAGCTGAGGCTCCCCCTCGAGGTGCCCCTTCCACCCTCTCAGCAGTTTAGCAATCCCTTCCCACAGGGCTACTAGACCCCAAATAATCCTCCTTCTCCTCCCTCCAGAGGACACCCCGCAGTGCCCCCTGATGTCACCCGAGAGCCAGCCCCTCCTTGCTCTGGGAGCATGTGGGCGGGCCCTGCTGCTTCCCCCTAGCCTGGCCCTCACCCTGGAGCAGGCACCTCGCCAGTGCCCAGAAATGTCTGGAATCCATGGAGAGGGTAAAAACAAAAAAAGAACCATGCACCCTCCGCTGTGCTGCTCTTAGTCTGACTGTAAGAGATGACTTCCTCAGTCAGGGAGAAGTGCTACTCAAAGACCACACTGACTTTTACAAAGTACGTTTACTAAAGCCTTTATTTACGTGGACCCTATAGTGTCACAGAGCAAAATTTTATCATCTTGCTTAATTGGGAGATAGAGGCCACAAGAGAATTTTCTAAGGAAATAACAGAACAAAGCCTGTGTTGAGCAGGGTTTGGGATTGGGGTGGGGTGGGGTGGAGGCTCTCTGTCCCCAAAGTTTTCTCCCTGTGTGAGCTCAAGACCCGGGGTGGCTCGCTCCTTGCCTGACCCCGGGTGACCTCTCAGGGTGAGCCAGCCTTTCATGGGAATCAGGAAAATAAGACCCGCAGGATCCAGGACTTACAAGGAAAGGAGTAAACCTGGGCAAAAGTGTGTTTACAGACAGTGTTAGAGGGAGTTTTCTTGTCTCCCCAGAGCCATAGGAGGAGGCTGCAGCATGGGGCTCCCTCTCCCAGCATCTGTTTGGGGTATGGCTCTGCTGGAGTATTCCAGGAAAAGCTCCCTGCCATGTGCCAGGTGGGGCGTGTGTGTGTGCGCACGCGTACACGCACAGGGGCTGCTCCAGGGCCCAGGGTGGGCTGTGTCTGCCCACCTCTTGCCCCGAAGCGTGGACCGTTCTGAGGAAAGCACGGCCTAGGTACCTGTGCAGACAGCAGTCACAGAGAAGCCAGGAACCACGCCAATCCCTCCCAGGCCAGGGTGGGCTGCAGAAGAACTGGGATGGAACTCGTGGCTGAACTGAGTGGGGGTTGAGGGAGGGGGCGCGCTGAGCCCAGCCAGACTCCAGTCACCCACCGTCCAACTCTGGCCTAAGGGGCCCGGGGGTGGGAGCTCTGCACCCTGATTTCTGGCACAGAGCAGGTGCAGCATGAGGAAAGGGATGCTCAGATTCTGAATCCCCAGTGAAAGCTGCCTGTGATCTGGGTCAGAATAGTCAAGCACCTTCAGGTAGGAAATGTGAGAGGTGGGATTTAAATCCCAGGCTTACTGATTTTTTTCTCCTATTGATTTTTTATTCCACTAATCAGGACTTGACTGTCTCCCACTTAAGGCAACTTGACAGGTGGGATGTAGCAGAGCTTCTCTTCCCTTGGCAACCCTAACAGACAGAAGGCATACAGGAGGAGGTTTAAATTCCATTGGACAAACCAGCTCAATGTTCTCAGCCACCAGAGATGCCTCATTTGCATCAGATCCCAAATGTATGTTAATTAAAATATGTTCTTTTCCCATGATTAAAGCTGATCTCCTGAGGTTGCTGCCAAGTCCAGCCCCAATGACTTATGCTCAAAGTGCAGCCCCAGGTGGCCGATTTTGCTGCTTGCTTTTCAATCTCGATTCTCCCATTCCTCCTAACAAAATCTCAGTTTTTAGTTGGGCCTATTGCTGCTCAGCTGAAAGATGACATTTCCCAGCCTCCCTGGCAGTGGAGTTTGATCACATGACTAAGTTCTTGACCTCTAAGAAGTAGGAGGGTGTGAGACTTCTGGAAAGTCTCTCTACACAGGAAAGGGAAAGTCTCTCTTTTCATGTCCTGCCTGACTGGGCTCAGGAGGCGATGGCAAGAACTCAGGCAGTCATTCTGGATTGTGAGAAAACAGGAAACAGTGACCGCTAGAAAGGCTGATCTCTGATGATGGGGTGCTGTACCTCACTGCAGGGCTGTCCCTCTGCCGGCCTCTTTGCTGGAAACATTAACGGTCTGTTTGGGCCTCTATGATGTTAGAATTTTTTGTTGCATGCAGCTAACTGAACCTAATCCTAACAGATATATCTGTTTCCCTCAGGTCAGCCTTTAAGAGCACAAGTTCAAAGTATGAAGTCTAGGAAAGGAGCTTGTGAGCAGCAGCACGAGCCCCGGGCCCAGGATCAGCCGAGCACAGACCCACAGAGGACGGCCACTCATCCAGTGGACAACAACCCGCAGGTCTGCTCTGAGTTGTGCTCGGGGGAGAGCTTTATGGGAGAAGATGCAGAGTAGTTTTGAACATGCTGAATTTGAGGGGATCAGTCAATAGTTCAGATGGTGAAGAACAGGCAAATAGGCTTGAAGCCCCAGGGTTTAGGCTGAGTTGTAAGTTTCTGAAAGGCTTTGGAGAAAATATTTGTTTATAAGATTATGTGCCCTTCAGGAAGGGGTGCAGGAGCAGCTTCCAAGGACCGAGTCCTGGGCCTCCAGGGTGGGCAGGTCGGGAGCAGAGAAGCCCTGGGAAAGAACCGTGGGATGGAGTGGGGAGCAAAGAGCTCATCTGTTTCAGGCAAGTGAGGACAGTATGTCACCACGGGGAGCAGACAGCTGGGTCACCTACTGCTGACAGTAGGAGGAGATGAGAGCTGGCCTGATCGCTAGATTTAGCAGCACTGAGGTCAAGGATGACTTTGATAAAGCGCTTCAGAGAAGTGGCCACTTGGAAATCTGACTGGAATGGGTTCAAGGAAGAACAGGTAGAGTTGGAGCTAAAAGGCAGGGTGGAGGGGCTCTGCTCTTCAGAGACAGCCGCGGCTAGAGGGGAGGGAGGTTCAGCAGAGGTTGGGGAGTCTTGGGAACAGGTTTAGCTGCAGGACGGGAGGCAGCGCTAATGAGATGCAGGAAATGCCTCTGAATTCTGGGCCAAGGGAAGTCTACCCTCCTACTCTGGTGTCTTCTATTTTTTGGGTGTTGGGAGTGGAGACCACGGCTTCCTGTCTGCTAGTGCTCTACCACTGAGCGATTGACATCCCCTACACTGTGCCTCAAATCTGTGCATTTCAGAACAGTCAAAGTACTGCTGGTTGGGGCGAAGGGACAGCGAGGCTGCTGGGCACACACAGAGCTGCCCGCAGTTTGGACTCACCGCAAGGCCAGGGCACTTTGCCTCTTTGTGCCCGAGTTTCTCCCTCCTTTAGTGGAAATTTTAAGTGAGACCACCTATTGTATTCATTTTTAGCTATGTGACTGGCACATACAGGCACTCAGATTTTGCTGGTTTTACTTTTAAAATTCTTTTAGTCTTCCCATAGATCCAAATTAGGGCAGCCTTGGGGAAGCAGGGTCTAATGTACAGGAAAGTGTCTAAAAAGCGTCGAGTACAGAGGTGACTGAAGGAAAGGCAATAGAAAAAGCAGCGTTAACTTTTAATCAAGGGGCTGGGAAAAAGAACCAAAGAAGTAGCCAGGCGTGGTGGCGCACTCCTGCAATCCCAGCACTCAAGAGCCTGAGGCATTAGGATCGTTGCAAGTTCGAGACCAGCCTGGGCTACAAAGTGAGGCCAAGGCCAGCCTGAACTGCATAGCGAGACCCTGTCTCAGAAAGACAAAAAACAAAACAAAACAAAACGAAAAAGCCACCAAAGATGTGAGTGGAAGCCAGAAGAGGGGAACAAGGAGATGAACATTCGAGAGAATGAAAGCGTTCGGCGAGCAGACCCACGATGCGACCCGCGCCTGCCCGCACCCCGACCGACCCCATACCTGCAGCCGCCGGTCTTCTCCGGCTCCGCCTGAGCCTGAGGTCTCAGAGCCCGTGGGAACGCGGGGTCGCGGCGGGCTCAGCTCGGGCCTGGGGATCGCCGGTCTACAGTACATTGCCCACTGCCGGCAGCCAGCAGCCCGCAGCCCGCAGCCCTCAGTCCGCAGCGCGGCCGGTGTCGTTGGCGCGCTGTTACCTAGCAACCACGGCGCCGTGCCGGAGGCCGCACCCGCGGAGCGCACCGGGACATGTAGTCTGGGAGCGAGTCGGGACCGCGGCGGCGCGCGGGGCGGGGTGGGGTGTGGCGCCGCTCGGTACCGCACGAGGATTGGCTGGCTCTCCGGCCGGTCCCGCCCCCGGCTCACGGCGGGCTTGCGGGGCCCTCGGCGCATGTGCGGCGCGGGACGGCCGTGACCCGCGGAGGCGCGGGGTTCCCGTGCGCGGCAAGGAGCCGCGCGCCCTGTGCCCGCGCCTGCCCGTGCGCCCGTCTGTCCGCGGGCCTCAGTCTGCCCCGCGCGCCGCCTGCCCGCTGAGCATCCTCCGGCCGCGCACCTGCCGCGCGCACCTGCCTGCTGTCGCCCAGCACTTGGACCCGCTCACGCCCGGCCGACCCGGCCCTACCTCCGCGTCCGCCCCGCACCGCCGCCCTCGGACCCGGGCGCTGCGCTGCGGAGGGCGAGGGCCGCCCGGAACCCGGGCGGGCCGGCGCGGCGATGATGAACAGGTTCCGAAAGTGGCTCTACAAACCCAAGGTTTGCCCCCGCGCCGCGCGGTCGTCCCCTGAGCGACCTCCTGTCCCCGCCCCGGCGAGGCAGACCCCTTCCCGTCCTCGGGCGGCCCCTCCCGCGGACTTCACTCCCCTCTACTGGACTCCGAGACCCTGGCAGAACCCCGTCGCCCTGGCACCGGCTCGGCCCCGAGCCCGGGCGAGACGGACCCCACTCACTGTTGGCCTGGGTGCATTCCCCGCTGCTGCCTGCGGCCGACCCGGGCTCACCAGCTCCCAGTCGCTCGGAGCTGGACGGGACGCTGCCCGCGCCGCAAGATCCCCGGCCCACCGGTCCAGGGAGCCACCCACGACTTCTGGGTACCCCTCCCTGAAATGGGGACACCTCCCTCCAACCCGAGCCCCAGTCTCTTAGGTGCAGGATGACTCCCCCCACCCCCTCGTCCAGTCTCTCTTTGCGCCCCGGAGCAGAGCCCGGCACCGCTTCCTCCAGGTTCCCAGTTCCTAGATCCCCGTATCTGTAGAGTCTCCCGTTGGCCCGACCTGGACGCCCAGCCAAGACCCCCCATGCTCGATCCTGGCCCGGCGCGCACCCTCTCCAGAGCGGGATGGGGTCCCCGCCGGCGCTTGCAGCCCCCGCCCGGCGCCGTCTCACTCCCAGCTGCGCCCCGCGCCTCGGCGGCTGCGCCAGTCGCACTGCGGGCCGCCGCGTCCCCGCCGCCTGCTTCCCCGGGACTCGCGTGTGCTGCGTCCGGGGTGGGCCAGGCCTTGCGCGCTGGTCGGGCTCGGCAATGCTCGTCCCGCCAGGGACCAGGCGGTTCTCGGCGCCCAGGGGTCTCGCGTCGCGAAAGGGCCTGGCGCGGGGATCCAGGGCTGCGAGGCTTGGGTGCGGTCAGCGCCACGACCGAGGGTGGGAGCGGTGCCAGCTGCCTGGACTGGGCATCTGAGGCCCCGTGTCGCCAACCAACCCAGAATGTGATCCCTTCTTGTGCCTCGCGGACCACTGTTCTTGGTTCAGTCTCCCAGCCCCGGTCCTCCGCAAGTGTCCCTCGGGTGGGTTTCCTTAAATTTGTGACTCTGGGCGGGCTTATCCAGGGCAACCCGGCGCCCGAGGTTTGGGGGCAAGCTCAGGGAACCAGAGGGGTAGGAGAGTTCCTTTTGGGGTCCCAGAGTGTTAGGTTGAGGGCTTGCAGTGCAGGCCACCTCTCATTCAGTTCATTCCCGGCCTGGCCGGAGGGAACTCAGGTTTCCAGCCAGTGCCGGGTGGGTTTTAGAACCTTGCACGACACTGGCCACACCCTGGGCACCCAGCCCTCTCCTTGCTGCCCTGTGGGTCTTCAGGGCCACAAGGCAGCCCCTGCATTGATGTTTGTACAGGAAGGTGCTTTTCATTGGTGACTTTTTGTCACCAGTTAAGGGAAGCCCTAGTCCAGTTGTGAAACAGTCATTTGTGAGTGGGCAACAGCGTTATTTTCTCAGCAGCAAATGGCAGGGGACAGACAGGAACATGTGTGCAGGCAAGTGACAGTCTGCTGTCTTCGGGAATGCTTGTGTTGCTGGGGCCTCTGGTGGCCCTTTGCATGGCCACTGTGGGAAAGGTGGTTTCCAGGGTCACCCTCCTTAGGCTTTGGACAGGAAGGAAGCGTGATCATGAACTGTTCATCTACCGTGGGGCATTTTCCAAGTAGCCTTGCCCACTTTAGAGAAAAAGACTTTAAAAGTGGGACACGTTGCCCCAGACTTAAGAACTGTGTCCCTGTGTCCCCTTTGAGCAGCCCTTCCAGCCACACTTCAGTGACTGACCACTGGAAGAGGAGAGAGGGCATCTCAGCTGACTTGAGTGGTCCGCTGCAGGCTGTGTGGCTTAGGAGAAGAGGGGGAATAAATCCGACTCCATCCAGACCCCTGCTCTGCCCATGGTCATCTCTCTGCGTGCCGTCTCATATTTGTCCCTGGCCCCTGGACCTGTGTCATATCTTGGTCTCAGATTCTGGCTTCTGGCTGCAGCCAGCCCTGCAAGCTACTGCCCGGTGGTCAATCTGCGCCTTGTGTTTGAAATCTGTCTTTGGAGTTAAATATCGTGTTTGGAGGGTTGGATTATGTTACCTCACCCGATAGCTTTTCACTTTTTAAACCAAAATTCAGATTTTTGCCTTGGATTAGAAGCTGGATTCTATGCATCTTCCTGTCTCGTTGAACATGTTTTCGCACAGTGAGCCAAGTCGGTTCCGGGAAGAGTCCGGGCTGGAGAGTTGAAGTGTTAAGTGCTGGAAGTGGGTGGATGTGCTGGGGGAGATTGTTGCCCACAGTTAAAATTTTTTCCCACTTTTGTATGTAGCTGTACAATTCAGACTGCATTTTTAATTTGATTCTTGCTATGGTCTAAATCTGAACACTTTTTCCTTTGTTCATTACAATGTGGTTGAAAATATTCCCAAATAAAAATCTTATTCATTGTTCCAGTAGTTCTAAAAAGTGATTTGAAATGCTTAAAATATTTTCATATGACAAAGATTTTGATATCTGAATCATTAATAACTTCTTAAGTTGGGTAAAAAAGTACCTGATGAGTAACATGATAGATTAACATTCAGATGACAGTTGCAAAGTTTATAACCTTTCATTTTCTTAAAATCAGTCTTTGAAGCACTTAGGTGCTTTTTCTTGACGGAGAGTGTGCCGGCATTGTAAGTATTGCTCTGCCTGTGAGGGCTGAGAGGAGAGGCAGCGTGCAGGACTCGGCGCCTGCTCTGGCTCTGCTTGGGTTTCTGTTTTTCTTAGGATAAAGCCTTTCCAAGAAGGAGTGATGCTTTAGGAAGATGAAACATTGCCAGGTACCAGGGCGCATACCTGTAATCTCAGCTACTCGGGAGGCGGAGGCAGGAAGATTCTAGGTTTGAGGCCAGCTTGAGCAACTTAATGAGGCCTTGTCTCAAAATAAAAAATAAGGGCTAGGGCGGTCGCTCAGTGGAAGAGTTTCCCTGGGTTTGATCCCTGGTACTGAAAAGGAAAAAATGAAACATTTTAGAATAGTTGGCATCTTCATTTGAAAGTTATCAGTGCTTGTGTTACTTGCTTGGATATGACTTCCTGCTGGCTGATCTGGGTGACCGTTCCTGGTCACCAGAAGGAGAAGAATCCTGCCAGGGGCACACAGGGACCCCCAGGCCTGGGTCGTGCTGGGATTTTGTGCCCATTACTACAAAGCCTGATTGTTGATCATCCAGGCTGAACCTGTGTTTTCGGTCTTTGAGGAGCGGGTGATCTGCTGGGGGTGATGCTGGCTGGTGAACAGAATAGCTGATGTGGCTGATTACATCAGGGCCCCCCACAGAGCTCTTTCATGTGCACCCCAAGCCACTTTGTAGAGGAGCATTCCTTGTAATTCTTCTTCACTGAGTGATCTTTATCTAGACTTTACTGTTAATATTCTGGGTTCAGGTAGCGATGAGATGGCTTCGCCATGAGAACCCCAAGAGCCTGGTGGGTGTGTTTTCCAGGAGAGCCTGTAAAGTCTGGGTGCAAACACCATGACCCCAGCCTGAGCCTGTGGGTGCCTGGAGCAGTGAGTATCTCTTGTGCGGTGGCCCCGGGCCAGCTCCCTCCACTGGCCTAGCAGGCACCTGGTGCGGGCGGGGCCGGGACCCTCAGCGGTGCTGAGTCAGGCAGCTTGGCTGGCCCCGGGCTGCCCATCTCTGTGGCCCCAGTGCCCTGTCCTCCCGTCCTGTGTCCTTCATGCTGTGCCGGGTGGATGGGGAGCCAGCAGCTCTTAGGACAGGTGCTGCGCTCTGGTTGCAGGGGTGCCCTCAGTGGGCAGAGCCTTGGGTACCCCTGAGGGGTGAGGGTGAGGCCAGCTGGGGGAGGGGGTGGCATCTGTGGGACTGTGTCATCACCCAGGCAGAGTGGCGCTTACTGGAAACGTGCTGCGGTTTCTGTGTAATGGGTGAGTCAGGGACCGAGAGTGGGAAGCTTTGAGTAAGTGATGTTTGGACTCAGCAGTGTCCATCGGGCAGTCGCCTGGGAGAGGGTACCCGGGGCTGGGCACTCTGCCCTGGGCTCTGGAAGGGGAGGTGTTTAGTGTTCAGCCTGCCGAGGAGAGAGGGCTGATCTCAGGCTGTCTTAGTGCAGGCTAGGGCTCCCAGGCGTTCCCGGAACTGCAGAGAGGCTGGCTGTCGCCCTTGGCGGCCCCGGCATCCGTCTCATTTGAGCTGACAGCAGTAAGCAGCCACAATTCATCAGGGCGCCAAGGCAGTCGGCCGTGAGCGGTTCCAGCTCACAGAAACCAAGTGCGTGGAGTGCTGTGGGCGCTAAGTCTCCTGTTTCACTTGTCTTGAGCTTTGTTTCTCCGTGGCTTTTGTGTCTGAGTATCACTGGGGCCACAGAAAGAGCAGTGAGGGTGTGCACTGTCTTCCTCGCTCACTGCCTCAGTTTCCCCAGCTGTGAAGTGGAGCTGTTGGGAGCAGAGGCTCACGTAGCTCAGCAGATGAGTGCTGTCTGTGTTGGCCGGGCTCATGGCTAAAGTGAGGCAGTGTGCGCTGTAGGGGCCGACTCGTAGCTCCATGGGGTTCAGTGTCAGAGTTTGATGATGCCAGGGCCGCCTCAGCTTCCATCTGCTGGTCTCGAGGGGGTGGGAGGGTCTCTAGAGGTGCATGCTGCCCCCATCCTTTCCTTTCCAGGTAGCCTGTCGAGCTCTTGCTGGGTGAGAACAGACGCTGCTGCCTCGGGTCTCCTCGGACATCCAAGTGGGCTCAGTTACAAGGAACCATCATGATGGATGAGAAAGATGCTGCCCTGGCATCCAGTGCCCCTGATGTTGGGGGCAGGGGTGGGGCAGAATTTTAGCCAGTGTGGGCAGCCACAGGGTCCACCGTCAGCCCTGGCAGTCCTCTGATAAACTGGTCCTGGCCCATGTGCACCGGTTGCCCAGGGTGTGGCAGAGGACTCCCAGCCAAGGGCTGGGGAAGGGCTTGGGTACACCTTTTCCCCGTCCACCCGCGCCAGCGTGCTGGCCACCGTGGGGAATGGTTAAACTTCTCCAGGTTAGGCACAGAGCTCTGGAGTGGTTGTTTTTAGTTTAGATTTTTATTTTTACAAGCACATGTTTGTAGTACATAATGATCACATTCCTCCTGGGAAGCTGGTGCAGGGACACAACCCATCTTGGTTCTTCTTCACCCCTTCCTTTCCTCCCTTCCCCCTCCCCCTTGCGCCCCCTTACTCCCTCCCCTCCCCCTCCCTCTCCCCTCCCCCTCCATGTCTTGGTCGTCTTCTCACTCTTTCTCCTTTTGGGTGTTGGTTATCCTTGAGACCATCCCCATGCAGGTGAGCCCTCGGGGAGGACAGGTAGCTCGCTGGACATGGCGGCCAGAGAGGCAGAGCTGGGATTTGAGCTTGAGTCAGGCGGACCCCAGAGCTGCAGTCTGTCTGCACGTTGTCCTTTTCGTGTCACACGAACTTCATTTTCTAGTGGAAGGAACTGTAGCTATCCTTGGTTTTTACATGGGTTCCATCTGGTGAAACAATTACTCTTGTACTCTTCATAGTTGGGTTTCAGAGAAGCTCAGATATTGATGGACAGTTCAGGTGTCTGAAAGAGAAAGACAACAACGAATCTTTTTTTTTTTCTGATCTGAATAGATGGAGCAGAAGTGGACTAGAACATTTTATATTATGGTAATTTATGTAGAAGAGTTGGGTAAGATGGATGGAATGTTTTTTCCTTCCCATAGTAAGTATGTGGAAGCTCTCTCATTTCCCACTGTTTTCATGGGTGGTGGCAGGGAACCGTGGGGACGCTTCAGGCAGGGCTCCCTTTGTGGCCTAGGTCCTCTGGTCTCTGGTCTCTGCGTGTGTGCCCTGGTCTCCCTTGGTTGTGGGTGGGATGCTGGCTTCCCAGGAGGTGGGACAGTGTCTATAAGGTGGTGACCTTTTCTTGGGATTTCAGTTTTGGAAAATGTTTCCTGTACTTTTAGGGGTATTAGGAGTATAAAAAGTCAATAAACGCAGTGTCAACTCCATAAATGTCAGGTGCGTACAAATTGTGTACCTGATGATTAATAGCCGAAGGAGGGACATTAAGCATCGGTCAGCAGCTGTGTGGACAAACAGAATGTGCTGTACCCTGCAGTGGAATATTATTCAGCCTTAAAAAGAAATGGGATTCCAGTAGATGCTGCAAGATGGACGCACCTCGAAAACACTGTGCTGAGTCACAGGAGGGTGGCACAGAAGGCAGGAGCTCGTGTATTTCCACATGCATGCAACGTCCAGAGTAGGCAAATCCACGGGCTGAAAGGGATCAGTGGGCTGTCGGGGTTGGCGAAAGGGTGGGTGGGAAAGGGCAGTGAGCGTGTAAGGGTTTGGGGTCCCCAAACTTCTTAGGGGTGCTGTGGATCAAACCCAGGCCTTGGGCGTTCCAGGCAAACATTTATCACCCTCGGCTCCATGGGGCAGTTCTGAGACCCGAGAGCGCTGAGAGTGCTGTGTGTCCGGAGTCCCATTTGACACGCATGTGACATGGGTTCTACCTCATTGAAAGAAGTCAACGCTTTTCATTTTTTTCAGTATTGGGGGTGAGCGCAAGTGCCCTCTACCACTGAGCTACACCACTAGCCCTTGTAAAATATTTTTTTGGGGGAGATTAACAATGGTTACTATATTGTGTATTCTTATCTTCAAGGTAGTTGCTCAGATTCCAAGATATAGGCATGAAAGTGATCAAACAATGAAAGTACAAACCATTCTTTTTGATGAACAGAGATTAGCAGTATAATTGTCTATCTTTGTGTGTGTGTGTGTGTGTGTGTATAATTACATTTATAAAATCTTTTCCGTTTTTTCTTTTTTCCTTTCTCCTATCCCAGTCCTTCATTCATTTTGAATGGTTTCTTTTCCTTTCACATTCACAGTATCTATTGTACATTTTGGGTCCTGTTTACTCTTTCAGTTTTTTACAGTAGGAAGACAATACAATGTTTACATAAAATATTTTTTAGATTTGGAAACACGTTCCTGCTAGTTTGCTAAGTTGCTCAGGCTGGACTCCTGCCTCAGCCACTCAGAGTGCTGGGAGAGCAGGTGTGCCCATGCTCCTGGCGCATGGAGCATCTTTGAGGTTAACAGGTAAGGAGAAAGGTGATCGTGGTCATGGTTCTGTGTTAGTACTGGGGATTGAACGCACGGGCCTTGCACTAAGCTACATCCCCAGCCCTTTATTATTTGCAGACAAGGTATTATTTGCTAAGATGCTCCAACTGTACTTGAACTTTGATCTTCCTGCCTCAGCCTCCCAGAGTGCTGGGGTTACAGATGTGTGTCACTGTGCCCAGCCATGGTCATAGTTACTGAGACACTTGCTGTCTGGCCCCTCAGCTTTGTTGGAGACTCTTTGGGGACTGCCTCTGCCAGCACAGCTGTGAGATCCCCCTGCTGCTGAAAATGGGGTCTGCATCCCTATGCAGTCTCTTCTGCCTGGGCTTCAGTGAGGGGATCCCGTGCTGCTGAGAGAGGGTGGCGGCTGGTGACCAGGCAGGACAGACAATGGACTCGGGGCCTGGGGTGGTTGGGTGCAGCTGGGAGGTAGAGGGGAAGACAGGAGTGCTGTTCACAGCATGAGGAGCCTAGAACGGGAGCTGGTGGGTGTGGGGAGGACTTGGGTTGGTGTTTGAGAGGCAGGTGCCCGTCAGGGCGGGGGGGAGGGAAGGACAGGTGGCATGCAGGTGGCCGCCAGCAGCAGGGCCCCAGATACTTGAGAAATGAGCAGAGATGGATTTTAGTACTGAGCTGGCAGAGAGAAGGCAAGTCCTCCTGGGCCAGAAGTGAGGGGAAACAGAAGCCTGGGGCTGGAGCACAGCACGCTGCCAGAACTGAGTGGTTCTCCTTCAGCCAGGACTTGGGGGTGCCTGCTTGCTGCGCAAGGCCTCGCCTCAGCCGGGCTTCTGCCAGATGAGGCTCAGCTAGACGGGGTGGTCAGCGGGGTGACCTTCGGCTGGACGGGGTGGTCGGCGGGGTGACCTTCGGCTGGACGGGGTGGTCGGCGGGGTGACACTCGCCTGAGAGGGTGGTCAGTGGGGTGACACTCAGCTCCATGGGATGTCCCATCAAGATGACACTTGAACCGGGCAGGGCTGTCCAGCTGGGTCTCATGGGTCATCCCGGGCTGGTGCAGCTGGTGGCCGGGCAGCTCTCCGTGGTCTCATTCTCCTGGAGGCTGAGTTCATAGTTTTTAGACCCTTCCTCCCGCCCTCTTTTTTGGGGTGTTAGAAATGGAACCCAGGGGCTCAGGCACATGACAGGCAAGTGCCCTACCACAGAGGTGCATTCTCAGCCTTGAGTGAAGGTTTTGCAGGGTGTTCTTGAGGTGGCAGAGCTGCTACATCCCAGCCTCGCCTCAGATATTACACAGCACAATGTCCCTTCTGTGGTAGCCACTCGGGCAGAGACTGTCCGTGCCACTGCTCCATGGGGTAGCAAAGTCCAGGCGGGTGAAGAAGGGTGTATCCTGGGGTGTCTCCAAGGTAACCCACTCATAAGGCCTAGGGTGTGTCTGGGGAGTAGGCATAAGGTACCCAGGGCTGGGGAGACATTATTTCGAGCTCAGGGTGGGCTAGAGGCAGAGACAGACCAGGAGAGCCCTGCCCTCCACTGTGGGTCTTTGGGGATCTGGGTACCGGATGATGTTAGGCTCACATTGTCCTGCCAGACCTCTGAAGCATTGTGCACAGTAAAGGTTGCAAGACACATGAGCAGGTACTTTCCAAAGGGTGAGAATCAGCCAACAGAAGCAGCAGGTAACAAGAGTCCTGGTGTAGAGGGGCAAGAGGAGAGGCTGAGACCATCAGGGCGCATGACACCTCCTGAGCAAGAGGCAGAGACCTCCAAAAATGCAAACAGTGGCCCATGAATTGAAAACACACAGCCCCCACCACGAGGGGGTCCAGCAGCTGGAGGGGACCAGAGACCCAGGGGGGGACCTCGAGGAGGTAAAGTGCATCCGAGGCTCTGAGATGAGGAGGAGGCTCAGGTGCACATAATGAGGTCTCGAGAGGACACAGGGAGAAAGGCTTTCTGTCTCCTGGCTGGAAGTCCCCACCTTGAGTGACTGGGTTCAGTGAACACAGGTCCCAAATGGGTAAGTGTAGCTGGGTGCAGCAGGGATGTGTGAGCTTCCTGTCACCGCAGCAAAGGGCAGAGGTGTGTGCGTGTGGCTCAGTCTTGGAGGGGCCTCTCTGGCCTCTGGTGGGGGCGGAAGGGAACGGCCAGTACCTCACAGGGTGGCCCATGGGCCACTGGACTGGGGGCCCAGATGCTGCGAAGCAAGGTTTCTTTAAGGGTTAAAAGGAGCAAGCTCAAAGTAGTCCTGGGCGTAGCTGAGCTGCCGTCCACAGGGGAGAGTGAGATGGAAGACAGTTTTAGATCAAGACAGAAAAGTAACCACCCCCAAATCCTTGCCAAAGGAGCAAAGAACTGGGAAATGTACTCCCGAAGACAATCAAAGTCAGAAGGAAGGCGTGGGAGGTGCAAAGCGGGCAGCGCCGTCAGGAGCGCGTGAGCACATCCGGAGAGCAGCCGCGGCTTGCTGCTTGGAGGGGGACCGAGAGCGAGGTGACAGGAATTCTGGGGAGACACCCAGGAGGGCCAGTGGTGCTCTGAGGTCCTCTGCAGTGTGGGAAGAGGCTGACTTCGGAGCCGAGCACAGCATGTAAACTAACCTGGGGTGAGAGGTACAGGACGAGTAGCTTCAAAGGGAAGGGGTGGAAAGAGAAGCCAGAGATGCACCGGCCCAGGGGCGCAGAGAGAATGGAGAGGGCAGCAAAGCAGAATCACAGTGAATGCACAGCGACCATCTGCAGATGCGCTGGCCGTCACAGTGAATGCCGGGGAGCACGCACACCTGGCCAAGGACAGGGACAGGGCTTAAGAACCCAACTGTGTGCCCATTGGCAGAAGATGCTCCCGAAGTGGCTCCTGCAGTGGCAGGAGGAGGGGGTCGATTCGCCAGGCATTTCCCCAAGGCCAGGGCGCACGTATGTTAGGGTCAGGAGACAGCTGCCATGCTGGGCCGTGAGGCCCAGAGCGAGGCTCCTGATGTGTTTCCCATGTGCAGGGCCTCAGTCTCCCGCACCTCTGATGGGGAGGTCAGCCCACAGGGCGATGTGGAAGAGGCGCCTTGAGAAGGAACCCGGCAAGGAGGCAAGAGGGACGCACGAGCCTCACGACCCCCAGGCCTCTGGGGGAGGCCCTCCAGGGGAGGCCCTGCCTTTCTGCCTCTGCTGGACAGGCTGTCAGTGGGGCTGCCCCCAGGACAGGGCTTGGGACAGGGCTTGGGACAGCTGTAAGCACTCAAA
This sequence comes from Dasyprocta punctata, assembly GCA_004363535.1. Lineage (NCBI taxonomy): Eukaryota > Metazoa > Chordata > Mammalia > Rodentia > Dasyproctidae > Dasyprocta > Dasyprocta punctata. The sequence goes on along the minus strand of RJWM01003112.1, from coordinate 71,963 downwards.
GCCACTGGGGGACACTGCCTTTGGTAGTGGATGACCTGGGGTCTATCTTCCTGTCCCTGTTGGGGTGCTTCTTACTGGCATCCTGTCTCCTGCGTTGGCTGGGGGCTTCTTGAAGGAGAAGATGACGCTCGGGAGAGCTTGCGACGCGCTTGCTGGACCAACTGTGAAAACTGTAAGTTAGGGGCGAATTCCAAAACCTTCACTTCTTCCCCACGCCTGAGGACCTGCGCGTGGGACCACTGTGTGCTGGGCAGGAGGTAGTCACGCCTAGATCTCAGTGGCCACACTGCACCCAACAGGACTCTCGAATGTGACTCTGGAGGACATCCTAGACCTGGGACTTCTTTATTTTGTGGTCTTGATAATTTCAGGCGTGTACAAGGCTGGGGCTGCTGCCCCGCCTCGGACCTGAGCACTGATTGGGAGAAGCGCCTTTGAGAGGGCGGAGCTGGGGTGTGACGGAACTGGCTCCGGGTGCCTGCTCTGGTCCTTAGTCTCCACCCTGTGGGGGTTGCTGCCTTGTCTTGGGGGCTCTTGCAGCGGGGCTCTGACTTAGAGGAGCAGCTTTACCTCTAAGTCGGCTGGGTCTCTGATGAGCCCGGCGGCCTTCAAGCCCCACCTCGCCTGTGGCGGACTGTGCTGCCCTGGACACCCTGGGCGGGTCCCTGTGTTGTTTTTGCTTGAGGAGAGGCAATGACTGCAGAGGGCGCTGCAGATGCGAAAGCCACCAGATTGTCACTTGGATTTTTAATGTCCGTTCTAGTCACTTTTGCCCACAGTGCCACTGCCTACCCGTTCCATCTCTGCTGTGTCCCTGTGCGGTTGTCTTTCGGACCAGCCGTGCAGGTCCATCGTGAGCTAGTGACTGGGGGCTTCTCCCTCCTGACCTGCTCTGGCCTGAGGAGTCTGTGTGCTGCTGTCACCCTGGCTGCTTGTCCCGGGTGTAAGCCTTCGCTGGCCGTCAAGTTTTGTGACCGTGGCTAGGCAGAGGCATGAGCTGGGACTGTGTGGGGTGATGGGGTCATGTCCAGTGGTGGTAGGGGAAGCACACAGAGTGGCCTGGCAGAGGGAAGACCCTGGCCCTGGAGTTGCCAGAGCAGCTGACCTGAGGGGCCTTCACTGCTGCTGCCATAGAACGCTGCAACCTGGGGGCGTGAATGGAGGCCTCCTCATTATCCGCCATGGAGGTGGCACAGAGGGAGTGATGCCAGCCACCTGTCATTTCACAATCCTTGGTACACGCTCAGGTAATTTTTTACTCATTCAACAAACACAAACTGGGTAGTAGTGCTATAAGGCAGGCGTTAAGCATGGGAGACCGCAGTGGCCCATCTCACGGGGACTTTCTCATAGCCTGGGAGGGGTCGGGTTCTGGGCAGGTGGTGAGTGGCAGGGTGGCTGACTTCCCAGGGCAGTGTGTGGCCAGGTGTGATGGGAATTTGAGTGACCTGAACTTGTGTGCCAGGCCCTCCTCACTGGCTCCCACAGGTGGACCCAGGTGTGTCCCAGATGCCCCGCAGGTATGACATCTGGGTCAGTCCCAGGTGCCTTGGCTGGGGGAAGCCTGATCCTTGCAGGGTGACTGAAGTGGCCACTGAGGACTGCAAGGCAGGGTGGCACTGCCCATGGTGCCCCGGGTTTTAGTAGCATCCTTTTTTCAAGAAACTGCCTGTGGGGCTGGGCTGGGCTGGGGCTGGGCTGGGGCTGGGATGGGGCTGGGATGGGGTTTGGAGCTGAGTAGTCACTTAGCACGCACAAGACCCTGGGCTCCGCCTCCAGTGCAGTAAACTAACAGACAGGCAGTAAGCAAAAAAGACACCCAGGGAACCTTTCCAGACAGTTTTACTGAGACATCTCACACCTCATCCCCACCCCACTAAGCTGTTCTCCGGGAAGCAGTCCCTGAGGTGAATTTCATGTGGGGCACGATTTGCTCTAGTTAAAAATCAGTTACCGAGAGCCCCAGATGACGGCCTTGGCAGGGATGGCAAGGCCCCTGCCCTCACCTGTGGTGGCTGTGTGGGCCTGATGTGTCGCCTGGAGCGACTTGTGCACACCTGCATGGGGAGCAGGCTGGGAGACCGCAGTTTTGCAAAATTTTATCACTTAGGGAAATGGGGTAAGGGGCACTGCTGTATTCTGTCTCTTGGGCACATGCAGGTGAGTCTGCACTCACCTGAGCATTTGAAAAAGACGGTTAGGTAACCAGGCGTGGTGGCACACACCTGTGATCCCAGCACTTGGGAGGCTGAGGCAGGAGGATCGCTGTGAGTTTGAAGCCATCCTGGGCTGCATAGTGAGACTCTATCTCAAAAAAAAAAAAAAAAAAAAAAAAAAGTTAGGTGGAGTAGGTCCATGCCTGTAATCGCAAATATTCAAGGGACTGAGGTAAGAGGATTGCAAGTTCAAGGCCAGCCTGGATGACTTAGTGAGACTTTATCTCAAAATAAAATTTAAAAGGGGCTGGGGGGTGTAGCTCAGTGGTAGAGTGCTTGCATAGCACATATCAGGCCTCTGGTTCAATCCCTCGTACTGCAAACAAAACAAAAACTAACCTTTATTTATTTTTAAGACAGTGTCAGAATGATCTCAAACTCACTAGGTAGCCCAGGCTGGCCTCCAGCTTGAGGCAGTCCTCTTGCCTCAGCCTCCTGAGTGCTGGGACTACAGGTGCGAGCCACTGTGCCTGGCAGAAATGGACCTTGAAACGACTTTGTTGAGGGGCGCTTGGTGTGCAGTAAGCTGTGTATGTCAGACATAGACATTTCAACAGGCTCTGGCCTGTGTCCACCCCACAGTGCCATCCCTGCCACCCACCTGGCGAGCATGGGTACGGGTTGCCGTGTGTCCCCGGCCCTCACAGTTCCTGCCACACCCCGCCCTCCTTCTCCCCATCCCACCTTGAGACCCGCGCTGACGCTCGTGCTGTCACACCTTCTGCAGAGAAGGAAGGGCTCACGACCGGCAAGACCGCGAGGGCCCTGCTAGGCCTGGGCTTGGCCAAGGGCTAGGGGAACAACACTGGCTTTTCTGGGAAGTCCTGTGTGCTGGGAATCAGCCGTGTCCCCCAGGTTCCTCGGCGGCTGCCCTACCCTGCTGGGACTGCAGCATGGCTGATGAGGCGGCTGAGGATAAATGGTGTGCGATACCAGCCCTGCTGCCACAGCGTGGTGTCCCTGTGAGAAGAGGCACCCGGGGGGGAGGAGGCCCTCGGGGGAGGGTGCCCGGCGGCACATCCTGGACGCTGGTGCCAGCACCTCGGGGAACGAGCCTCTGTGTTTAAGCCGCTGGCCTTGGTGATGTTGATGTCACCGTCCTTTTGGGACTCTGCTGCTACGGGAGGGTCCCGGGCTGTTGTGGGGAGGTGGTGGAGTCCAGGCTTGGTGAGCTGTCACCCGCTACGTTCCACCCAGGGGCCCCCCGACTCGCAGCATCGGCACGGGCATCTTCACACAGCGATGGGAGAGCTGGGAACCCCAGATGCCACCCAGGACAGGCTCGGCCCTGTGCCCCTGCTCCCAGCAAGTCCCTGTTCTGCAGGGGGAGTGAGATGCCGCTGTGGATGGGAGTCCAGACCGAGCCCACAGGATGGGTTGTCGCGTGACCGTGGGGTCGCCTGCCTCACCCCACTCCTGTGCCCACGGGTCTCCCCCACTCCTGAGCGCACCGGGCCGTGTCCCGCTGCCTGTGCCTGGGCTGCCTTGCTGTGCACCCTGCTCTCTCCTGGTCTTCCTGGCGGCAGCCGTGGAGGTGAGACCCGCCGTGCCTGTCTTGTCTCTAAGCAGCAGCCATGCCAGCCCCTCCTGCCTGAGGGCTCCAGCTCCGAGCCCTGCAGCTGCGGGCAGTGGGGGTCCTCGCAGAGCCCTGTCCTTGCCCCTGCGCGTCCGGTGCTCCCTCTCTTCACACGCTGCCCTGGCCCTGCGACAGTGGCCACGCCTGCCTGTCACCCATTGCCTTCGTGTCTCAAATCCCTGTTCCTCCCTCCTGTCTCACTGTCGACTGTCCTGCCGTGTCCAGTGTCTGCCCCCTGCATCGCATGTGTGTCTGTCCTGTGCCGTGGGGCCTGATGTCCACCACCTGCTCTGTGGAGGGACATCCCGTCCTTCCTGCCCATCCTTGCTGCCCTCCGCCATCTTCGCGGGAATCAGCTGCGCTCTCCTGGTCTCTTGCTGTGCGTGTGCCAGCGGGGCACCCCACGGACACATCCTCCCAAAGGCCCCCGGAGCACCCCGCACTCACTGCGGCTTTGTCCCCCAGCGATGGGAACAGCGGCGAATGAATGCATACGATGTGGAGTACTACTCAGCCCAGAGAAGGAAGGAGATTTTGACCCATGGTGCTGCATGAGTGAACCTGAAAGACATCATGCCAAGTGGGAAAAACTAGTCTCAAAAGGACAAAAGTCCTAGTCTCCACTTCTGCAAGCCATTACAACCATGGAAACAGGTGGCATGGCCGTGGCCTGAGGCTGGGAGGGAGATGGGAGCCGGAGTCGCACGGGGACAGAGCTTTGGCTTGGCTGGCGTACACATCCGAAGACAGACGGTGGTGACGGTCGCGTCGCAGCCCAGCTGTGCTGGGCGCCGCTCACGCGTGTTTAGGAAGGCGAAGGTCAGGGCCCAGCGAAGTCCACCGTGAAGGGCGTCCCTGGGACGCGGTCCCGCCAACAACCCCCAGTTCTAGGACCTCGGTCGTGTCTCCTGCTTGCTGTGCTTGCATCCAGTGTGGACTGTGTGTGGCTGGCCAAGTGGAGAGGAAGCCGGGGCATGCACCCCAACCCGTTCCAGGTGTCCCGCTCGGCCCCCGGGGCTTGCGAAGGGGCTTTCCTCAGGCGAGGCAGTGCACTAGCATGGGCGAGAGACAGCATCTTGTTGTGCAGGTCGCTGGTTCCTGCAAAGTGAGCCTCGTGGGCAAGCAGTTTTCATGAGCCATTAGGCATTATGTCTGAGTTCCTCTCTGTGAGCCTTTAATGTCTAGAATAAAGAGCACATTGGACTTGAGTTGCAGTTTGCTCCCAAGTGTTGCGTGCATTTCACTCTATGCCAGTAATGGGGGGCTTCAAGCAGGAGAGTAGAAGTGAGGTGCTGTTGGGGTGAGATGTGAGGGGACTGGGAAATTCCGGACTGGGTGGAGAATGGCCTCACCTCTTCAGTCCTGCACGGAAGGTGTCCCACACAAGGGTCCACACCATGTCGTCCCTCCCTTCCTCTCTTTTTTTTTATGGTACTGGGAATTGAACCCAGGGCCTTCAGACTGAGCTATATCCCTAGCTCCTTTTGTTTTATTTTAAAATTTTGAGTAAAGTCTTGCTAAATTGCCCAGAGGGTCAGACTTGGGACCCTGTGCCTTGGCCTCTCAGAGTGCTGGGGTTGCGGGTGTGCCACCGTATCTGGCTTTCATTCCTTCACTTGGAAGGAAGACAGAGGCTTCTCCTGACCCAGGAGGTTGCTGGCCCTGCCCTTGGCATGGAGCGCGGTATTGCCTTGACTGGTCACTTGAAGAGCATGGGCCTTGTGCCACCCTCGGGGTAGGGCCTGGGCTGACTGGTGGCAGAGGTCCTTGCCCACCACCCAACGCCACAGTTGGTGTCACTGTGGGACACGTCCACCTCCGGTCCTGCAGTCGAAGTGTGTGCACCTGCAGTCAGCACCCATGCAGGTGCGTGAGTGGCGACTGCTCGTGCGCTGCAGCCCCCACGTGACTGGCTGCACCGCCCGGCCGGCTTGGGCTCTGGCTGGGAGCATTTGCCTGCGTTGATGTTTCAGGGCTTGCTGTGCACTGAGCTGGAGCTGTCGGAACCGGAGGCTCGTTGTCGGCCTCTGTGTGGAGACCTGGGTGACACGGGCCCGGGGCTGTAGGTCAGCACACAGCGAGTTCCACCCTGCCCTTTCCCAGCCAAGAGAAGCCCTGGGTCCAGGCCTGCAGAACACGTGGATCATAGATGTGGCTGCTGGGTGTGAACAGGTGACCGAGCAGCGTCACCTGCAGCAGGCATAATGGTGGCCCTGTGACACCCACGTCATAACTCCCGGAGCCAGTGCCTGCCTCCCGCTGTGTGAAAAAGTAGAGGGAAGGCTGTGGCCAGCACAGCGGCTGCTGATTACCTGCCTTAAAATGATGAGGTTTTTTGGTCCAGCTCTTCCCTTTCTAGGTGTCTTCCTGAAAGTTAAATAGTGATCCACGTATGCCCATGTCTACAGAAACACAACTCATCAGAGCTAAATCTTGCAAATACCCTCTGTGTCCATCAACAGATGAATGGGTGAGGTGTATTGTTTGCACACCATGGAGCACTACTCTGCCACGAAGAAGGATAAACTGGAGTCATTTGTAGGAAAATGGATGCACCTTGAGACCACAATGTTAAGTGAAATAAATCAGACACATAAGGTTCAATATCATATGGGCTCTCTTATATGAGAAACTCAAAATGTAAAAAGCAAGATAAAAGATAGATAATAGGAAAAAGGGAGAGAGATCTTTTGTAAAGGGGAAGGGGACTGAGAGCTGGAAGAAGGGGGGGGATAAAAAAGAATGAAGATGTGTTGTGTACACATGGTCGTTACGTACTGCAAAGAATGAAGATGTGTTGTGTACACGTGGTCGTTACGTACTGCAAAGAATGAAGATGTGTTGTGTACACATGGTCGTTACGTACTGCAAAGAATGAGGATGTGTTGTGTACCGCAAACATGGACTCAGAAACCCATGAAAAGCCATGATGGGGTTTCCCAGTTATCTGGGCTAAGCCCCACAAGAGTGGGAGCAGAGGAGGCTGCGGCAGAGGGAGCCGGGCAGTGGGTGGCCAGAGAGGCAGGGTCACTGCCGTCTCGGAGGCAAAGGAAGCTGGGAGATGGAGCAGTGGCCCCTGGAAGCTGGAGAGACGGGGCCCAGCCTGGCTTCAGCCCAGCAAGACCCGGGGCGCCCACACTGGATCCTGTCCTCCGAGGGGAGGTGCGAGACGGTGACTGCTGTTGTTTCAAGCAGCTGAGTCCCGGGCAATGCTAGAGCAGCTGTGGGGACTGGCACGGCCTCCAGGGCACAGGCACCGGGCACAGGTGGTGAGCAAGCGTGTGACAGTGTCTGTAAAGTGCTGCTCATGACGGGAAGAACCCAGAATCGCCAGCGTACTTGGAGACATGGCCAATGGACTGTGGGTGTCCACCCTGGTGCTGTCCTGTGACAGTCGTCCTGAAGAAGGGCAGCAGCATCGTGGTGAGTGGAGAATGTGTCTCAAAATGCCACATTTGCATGACATCCTTTTTATAGAGAAAAAAACAAGGAAAAATAGTGCTTGGCTCAGCAAAACATACACAAAAACAAGCAAAAATACTTTCAGGGTGACATTTGGGGACAACCAAGCTGTGCAGAGCGGGTGCAAGCAGGCTCAGGTGAGGCCGCTGGGGAGGTGGGGCAGCTCTCTGGGCTGTGCATAGTCAGGAATAACTGATGCTCGCATCGTTGCATCCCCAGCCAAGTTTTCTGAAGCCATGCACATAAAGTAGATGCTTTTGGGGAGCTGGGCTGAGCTGTAGTTAGCATTTGAAGCAGACGAGGAAAACGTGACCCCTGCCAACTAGTGGGCGCTCAGGACCACCAGGCTCTGCAGATGGGACATAATCGGCTGGGAAGGACAGTGCCTGCAGCCCTCCGAAGGAGGCGAGCTTTGGGAACTTGCTTCCATCTGAGACAGGGGCAGAAGATCTTGTGGTTTGCCTGCACCTGGACAGGGGCAAACACTTCCTCGCCGAGTGCCGGGACCGACTATGTGCACGCTTCCCCGCAGTTTCAGGAATTCCTTTCAGCCCTGGTGTGTGTGTGAGAGTCTCAGTGAGCTCGAGAGGCCACAGCTGAGCTTCTCAAATGGTATCAGTTGAAATACTGGGTCTGGGACGAGGTGGGATGGGGGGCTGACAAAAGAATTAGGGAAGCCTACTGTCTCCTTTGAGTTATGTGAAGAATTAAAGAAAAGGAAAAGCAAAGATAAAAAGGATGCGCTGGAAGCGGCGGTTTAGTCGTATGAGCAGTCGTCGGTGTGACTCAGACGCGGCAGGGCGCTTTCATCCAGTCCCTGAATTGATTTCGTTCCCTGTGGAGGAGCCGCGCTCCCGACCTCCTCGCAGACGATGGATTTGAAAGACCTCTTTTCAGCGGGTCTGGGGTATCTCATGCCTGGAGTCTCAGCACTCTGGCAGGCCAAGGCAGGAGGATCACAAGTTTGAGCCCAGCCTGACAACTTCTTGACTAGGGAGACCCTTTCTCCAAAGGGCTGGGGCTGTGGACCGTGCGGAGCTGAATCCCTGGGACCACAAGACGCCGATTACATGTGTGGAGAGGGCGGATGAAAGAAAACTATGCTAACAGTGATGTACTTTTGGGAGACTCCTGCCTACTTACTCTTTCGTTTTAAATACAGGGTGCACTAGTCCTTGGAACCTTGATACGGCTGAGAGCGGCTGTCCAGTGTGTCACTTACTGAGGGTCGGGGCTGGGCACTGCCAAGCTCAGCCTGCTGCTGTGTAGGACGGCTTCTCCTTGGATCACCTCACCCCAGAGACCTGTTGCCCTGCCCAGGGCATTTTTAATAAATTAAATGAAATTCACTTAATTAATCATAGAATTACATAAAATTAACCATTTTATTTTTCAGTACCAGGGATGGGCCTCAGGGCCCTGCACGTACTAGGGAAGCATACTACCATGGAGCTGCATCCCCAGTCCCAGACTGGCTGTCCCTTTTTTTTCTTTACATTTGAATTTTCTTTATTTTTTAAATTAAGCTTATTGGTACAATTTACATATGCATAGTGATCACACTCATCACTGGGAACTTGTTCCTTTACGTGATACGTCTTAGTTCCTCTCTTTTTCCCACTCCTCTCCCTTCAGCCCCTCTTCCCCTCCTTATTCACAAAGCTTTGTTTCCATTTTATCCTTTTTTTTCTCATTTTTTCTTTTGCCTCCCCCCTCTCCTCCCCTCTTCCTCTTTCCTTTTGAACAGTTGTTTCCTATTTCACAATATCTGTTGTACATTTTGGTTCTCGTTTACACTTTCAGTTTTTTACATCAGAGAGACAATGCAATATTTACATATGCCCGATTTATTTCATTTAAGAGTATGGTCTCAAGGTCCATCCATTTAGCTAGAAATGTTTCAAGTTTATCCTCCTTTCTGGTTGAGTAGTACTCCATTGTATTAACCCCACATCTTTTGTATCCATTTGTTGGTTGATGGGCATTTGAGTTGTTTCCAAGCTGCAGTTTGGTGATACTTGATACGTCCAGTGTTGAACAGCCACCACCTCTGTCGAGTTCCAAAACATTTTTGTCACCCCAAATGGAAACCTGTGCCTACTAAGCTAAGCAGCATTCTGCCCTTGCTCCAGCCCCTGCAGCCCCCAACCCCTGAAGGCTGTTTGTAGCATGCACCAGAGCAGACGTGATTAAAGTGAGTTTTTGCAGAAACAGCATCAGCACACTTGAAGGTGCCACGTAGGGGCTGAGACTGGGCTGCACCTGACCTGAAGCCCACCAGTGCTCCTGCCCTGACCAGGGGTGTGACTGTTCTGTGCCTCAGTTTCCCCCCAGATGAAGCTGATTGCTGCATCATTGCACGGGGATGTGGGGGAGCCTGACTCACCGTAGGTGCCAGGAACCCAGCTGAGAGCTGCGTCAGCTGGGTGCTTTCAGAACCGAGGTGCTGTGGCGAGAAAATACAGCCACGACTCTAAAGAAGAGCATGCTGTTTGTCAATAGCTGAGTCATGAATCTCTGGAGAAACCAAATTGTTGCAGGGGGATTATTGTCTCCACGGAGACTTGGACAGACCCGAACATCCTGCCCGCCTGAGAGGGGCGGGCGCTGGCAGCCTGCAGGCCCAGAGGTGGCAGAGCAGGTGCGGGGCTGGCCTGGGCTCTGGTCTTGTCCCTCCAGGGGTGGCAGCGGAAGTCAGAGTGACACGGGAGGGTTACCTGCTCAGGGACAGGGGCCTTGTGCCAGGCGGTGGGTGGCCTCAGACCTCCACCTTGGGGACTGATCCCTCAGCCGTCTGAACCTGGAGGTCGTTCCTCTGGGTTTCCCAGGGAGGGCGGAGCTTGGCCAACACCTGACCCAGCTCTGTGTGACCCTGAGCAGGGAATCTGAGCCTGGGTGGACACCTATCCCCAGAACTGAGAGTTGACAAATAGCAGCTGGTTTAAGCTGTGAGTTCAAGTTCCTAGCAGTTTGGCACAGAAATACGGTAGCTGCTCAGAGCAGCTAGGGGACCTGAACTCCTATACAGGAGGACACTGGCAGAACAGGGAGAAGGAGCCAGTCGCCAGCAGTGGGCGAGAGGAAGAGGACAGAAGCCACAGACTTGTGAGGCCTGGCTTGGCTGTGTGAGTGCAGAGTTCCTGAAAGCCCAGGGCCAAGCCCAGGTGGGCACCCTGAGCCCGTTTCTATGGGTGTGGATACTCCCAGACAGATGGGGTGAATAGAGAAGATGTTTATCTGTCTTGCTGTGTGTTTTGTTTTGTTTGTTTTGTGGTACTAGGGATTGAACCTAGGGCCTTTGTCCTGAGCTACATCCCTAGCCTATTTTTATTTTTTGTTTTGAGGCATGGTCTTGCTAAATTGCCGAGGCTGGGCTCAAACTTACCATTCTCCTGCTTCAGCCCCCCAGAGTGCTAGAATTACAGGCATGTGCCACCACACCCACCTTGCCTGATGACTTTTCAGAGGCAGCCCAGTGCCTCCTCTGGAACCCAGGTCCTCTGCTCTCACCACACTGTCCCCTCCCTGAGAGCATGGCTCCTGCCCCTGGACCCGTCCGGTCCTCCCACAAATAATCCCAGTGGCTAGAACTGCCCCGTCCACAGCCCCAGCTGGCCAGCTGTCCCCACACCAGCCATGGACTGTTTTGGCCTCTGGACGTGGTGCACCAGGCTGACCTGGTTCAGCAGCTTGGTGGGGGAAGAGGCCAGCCTGCCTGTGGTCCCCCAGTTCACGGCCTGGCCCTTCCCACCCTCAGTGTCCCCTCAGGGAGGACCCAGACTTGGGATGGCAAAGCAGCCCCAGAGCCCCTCCAGAGTGGTCACGCTGCAGAACTTGCAGCACTGAGTCGGGGGGCCAGGGGCCTGCTGCCAACTACCTGCCCCACTGTTGGCCACAAAGTATCACGTGCTCACCCGCCTCCCCCCCACCCCCTGACACTGCAAGCGGCTTGGGGGCACCCGTGCCTCTTGCCTGGGTCCATGCACAGCGTTGGCAAGACCACCTGTTCCCTCTGCCCACTGTGATTGCAGTGGTAGGTTGAAGGGCACCTCCAAAAGAGTTCCTGGACCGCCATAGACTGGTGTACACCGAAGGACAAGTTAGGAGCCACCAGACAGGAGGAGACTGTGAAGACGGAGGCAGGGATCTGAGCAGGACAGCGTGAGACCCAAATGTTGAGGGCTACAGCAGCCACGAGATGCTGCAGGAGAGGTGCGGTGGGGGACCCCAAGGCCGATGCAGCTGTGCCCCCACCCAGGAGGAGGGGGAGGGGCACTTTGGAGGTGCCTTCCTCCCACCTGTGGCCGAAGGCTCCTGAGACCATGGAGGGGCCGGGGCCATGGTGCAGAGGTCAGGAACGCAAGGCCGGAGACTCCTCAAAGCAGCAAGGCGACCTGGCTGGAAATACACAGTTTGCCCCTTTCAAAAGTTTCACCTAAGTAAGGCTGCACAGAGAGAAAGTCCCGAAAAGGTGCACCATGACACCGTCACAGGGCGTGTGCTTTTCGCCTCTGTATCTGTCTGAACTTTATCGTTCAGTGAGCGCGCATCGCCTGTGTTTCTGTTTTAGCTCTAACTGCCACCACCAGAACTTCATAAAAGTTCTTTTTTTGGAAGAGAAGGGACCTTGCTGAGCTGGTGGTGTGAGCAAGGCCCCACCCAGATCACGGCCGTGGTCCTGGCACTGCCCTCGGGAAGCCTCCTCTGATGGTCCCCGTGCTGGCTCCCGCTCCTTCGCCAGCAGTGCTTGGCTGCTGCAAGTGATCCGTGCAGGAGCAAGAGGGCACCAGGGCACCTGTGGGTGCCTGGAGATCCCTGTGACGCACCATGGCCACTCAGCCTCCCATGTCCAACCCCGGCCCACTGCCCCTTTAGCCTTCCCTTGCCCGCTGTCTGAATCACGTGCATTTCCACAGTTCTACACCTTCCCTGTGGTGGTGGCTGCTCCTGCAGTCCAGTGGCTCTGTGTTTCCTGCCCAGCCCAAGCTTCTGCAGCCTGTGGGCAAGTGTGTCCACCAGCTCCACGCAGGGCGTAAGGGCCTCTGTCTTCATGTGATCCTCAAGCAAGGCAGGAGGTGTGGCCCTGGGCGGGAGGCATGGGTGCCCCAGGGACGCTTGCGTGTCCCCAGGAGGGAATAGGTAAGCACACAGTGCTTTGTGGCCAACAGTGGGCAGGAAGTTCGCAGCAGGCCCCTGGCTCCTCAACTTGGTGCTGGGAGCTCTGTGGCATGACCACTCTGGAGGGACTCTGGGGTGCTTTGCCACCCCGAGTCTGGGTCCCCCCATGTGGGGACACTGAGGCCAGGAAGGGCCAGGCTGTGAGGCTGAACACAAACATGGCTGGGGACCTCAGGCAGGCTGGCCTCTTCCCCCACCAAGCTGCTGAGCCAGGTCAACCTGGTGCACCACGTCCAGAGGCCAGAACAGCCCGTGGCTGGTGTGGGGACAGCTGGCCAGCCGGGGCTGTGGACGGGGCAGTTCTAGCCACTGGGATTATTTGTGGGAGGACTGGGTGGGTCCAGGGGCAGGAGCCATGCTCTCAGGGATCAGGGACAGTATGGTGAGAGCAGAGGACCTGGGTCCCAGAGGAGGCACTGGGCTGCCTCTAAGGTTCCTCACAGTGGAGGTGAAAACCAGCGACAGCTACAGCAGGCAGGCTGTGCCTTGGGCCGACCTCCACCCTCCGTGGGCAGGAGTCTTCACTGTCAGTACATACTTTAAAAGGATAAGTCACGTGCTAAATTGTGGAGTGAAGTCGCGAGGATGCCTGTGCTCTGCTTCCCGACAGGGCCCCACCCTGTCTGTCTTGTGCAGCTGTGCGGGCGCGCTCCTGGGCAGCAGAGCTCCGACACCCTCCCGAGTGCCATCAATGCCTGGGGTGACGTCCGCTGCTATCATTCTCATCATGTTCTTTTTTCTAAGACTCTTGTAAGCCAGAAGCGGCCGCTGGGTGGATCAAGGGTGTTGTTACTATTTTCATTGCTGAAACAAAATACCTGATAATGAACGCTAAAGAGGACAAGGTTTATTTAGCTAATAGTTCCTAGGGGCTTAGTCCATAGCTGGCTGGCTTCAAGGCAGAGGGGCATTGCCGAGGAGAAAAACAGTTCACTACAGGCCAAGACTGCAAAAGTAACAAGGGACCTTAATAGCACCTTTCTGCCCCTTTTATCCAGGCCACTTAGAGTGGGGAGCACTCATACCCTTAATTCTAGTGCCCTTGAAACTAGCTTTGCACATGAATCCTTCACAGTGTCACACACTCTAGATCCAGCCACCTCTGAAAAGCCCCACCTATGACCGCATGAGGAAGGTATCTGAGCACGAGCTATAACCCATAACATTCGGCCTCTGGTCCCCCAGAGACATGGACTCATGTACATCCCTTTATGCACAACATTAAGTCCATCTCCAAGAGTTACCAAAGTCCTAACAGTTTCAGCATTGCTGAGAAGTCTAAGTCCAAAGTTTCCTCTGAGATTTAAGGCAGATTCTTAGCTGCAACCCCCTATACAAATGAAAAGAAAGTTAAACCTTTCCAACATACAATGGCATAAGATAGTTCCATTCCAGAAGTTACAAGTGGGGTGCCCTGTGCCTCGCCACCACTCCAGGAGCGCCAGATCGGAGGAACCCAGGTGCTTAGCGCAGTCCCCTACACTGAGGGTCTAGCAGCCAATGCAGGAAATGCCCAAGGTGCAGCAGTGAGCTGATTTGGAGAACACAGGAAAATGTCAAGATGGAGCAAAATACAGTTTCAGACCTCTAGCCCACCCAGAACAAGTTCAGGAGACACAGACCTAGAAATTAGAGGTCACAGACCTGATAGTTCAATTTAATTCTTGTATTGTTTGGTTAATTTTACATGCTTCTGATGGTCTGGGCAGCTCTTTTTTAAAGTAACAAGATGCATTATGGTAGCCATTGTTGATTTCCTGTTACCTTGTTTTGAACTCCTGTATCATTTTCATTGCTTGGTTTGGTTTTATTCTGTTTTGTTTTACTCTCTTTAAAATTAAAAAATAAATAAAACTAGTACTGTGTACTTAAAAAAGAAGTTTCAAGCAGGAATACAAAGGAATGGGACCAAAACAAGTCCAAAATCCAGCAGGGCAAACATCAAAACCCACGATCCCACTTCCCGCATCCCCAGCGTTCTGTGTTGTGAACGCCAAAGGGTCTGGAGTGGCTCAGCCCCTGTGGCACTGTCATTGGTTGTGCCTCCCACAGCTTCTCTCTGGGGCCAGCTCTGCTCCCTCCTTGCAGATTTCCTCAGAAGACCTGCGTTCCTGGCTTCTCCAAACTTCTGGGGTCCCCACTGCTGCTTTGGCTTCACACTCACAGCGTCACATGCTGCCCTCTCAGGGAGACACTGCCTGGCTTCCTAGGCCTTCTTCTGAAACATGGGTGGAAGCCTTCCTGAACCCACAACTCTTCTGTTCTCCATGCACCGAAACCAGCACCCCGTGGCTGATGCCGAGGTCTGCTGCCAGCGGGAGCAGAAGCCAGGCTTCCCTCTCTCTCATCTGTGGGGGTCGAGGGCCTGTGAGCCAAATCCTGAGGAACAATTTCCCTAGGCTGCCACCATCCTGGAACGTGGTGTTCTGGTGCTCTCTTCTCAAAGCAAAGTCCTCCACTTTTGCAATTTTGAGGCTGCAAAGGCTGGGATCCTGCTGCTGCTTGTGATGCCCTCATGCGACCTTTCATATTTTCCTGTTCCTTCTCAGCAGTCAGGATCTCCACTACTCTATCATTGCAGTCCACAACTTTACTGGAGCTTCCTTCCTGGACAAACTCACAATGTATTAAGTCTTTCTGCTGGGATTCTTGTTCTTGATTCTCAACATAAATCTGACTAAAAGCCCCCAACAATAGCCATGCCACTGCCTCAACATTAGACTGTCTTAAAATTTCTTCTGTAAGATTAATTAGTCTATCACCATTAATCTCAGGCTCGGGCAGTCTCTGGATGTAAACAAAATGGAGACAGACTTTCTGCCAAGGCGTAACACACACCTGGAGTCCAAGCCAATGCAGTCCTTCCTAGCAGAAGCCACCTGAGCCTGGTCTTTACCGTAGTATTTCTACCATCATTCTGCTCTTCTGAGCTCTGACCAGAAACTTCCAGAAAATACAATTTAGGGCTTTCGAGGGCTGCCGCTTCAGCTGACAATTCCAAACCTTTCTAAATTCTTCTCACAAGCCAGCTTCAAAGGCTTCTGAACCACCTGGTCAGGTACAGTCACAGCGACGACCCCACTTCTCTGGTACCGAGTTCTGTTTTAGTTACTTTTCTCGTTGCTGAGGCAAAATATCAGACACCCAAAGTTAAAAGGGGAAAAATTAATTTAGCTCATAGTTTGTGGAGGTTTCAGTCCATAATCAGCTGGCTCCAAGGGAGGGTGACTTGGCAGGGGGGCAACAGTTCATGGCACCCACAAGGTAGCTAAAGCAATGATGCCCTTTTGGGTGCCTCTTCCATGCTGTGAGGCAGTGGCTCGGGGGAAGGGCTGGGAAAGAGGTTTCAAGCAGATGTGGGGGCCTTCCCTGTCCCATAGACGTTGTGACCTTTTTCTTTGCTGGTAGGAGTTTTTTTTTTCATGAGATAATTGTGCTTGGGGTCGACTTTATTAGGAATGACCTTCAGGAGCTAATTGGGAAACTGACATTGTGAAAGCTTTTAATTTGCCTCTCGTGCTGGGATCCATGTTTAATATGGTCATGATTGCCTGTTTTTATGTGTCTCTGTATCTTGAATTTATTCCCAGGCTTTGAAAGGGATTTATGGGCAGCAGCCCTGGGGATAAATCAGTCCAGGCTTGCACAGAGGACACGTGTGTTTTGTCCTCTGCCATGGTCGGGGGTGACGGCAGGGTGCTCGGCCCTCACGGGTCCTGTCTGGGCATAGCAGCCTCGGACGGGGCAGGCAGTACCTGTCCCCGAGCGCCTTCCTGTGGGCCCGGGGCTTCCCCTGCTCGTGGCTTCCACCGTGCTGTCTGGCAGCCCTTGGTCAGGAGCTGCTGTGTCATTCCAAACCTCCAGTCCCTGCCAGGCACTTTGGAGACAGTGAGTGGTGAGCCCGGCGACCCCTGATTGCCCATCATAATGAACACAGGAGTATTTCAGCTGCTTTTTCCTGATCCGTAATTTCCACTTTGCTTTTCTTAGATGTTCTCTTGGCAGGAAACACAGGAGACACTTGGTGAACATGCCTCCTCCTCCTCCTCCTTCTCCTCCTCCTCAGTTTTCCGAAACCTTGTAGGACACCTGCCCCTAACGTATCCCCTGGGGTCTGGGTGCCCAGAGAGGATGTTCCCTTCAGGCCTGGGGTTTGGTCCTGTGCCGGCTTGGGGCAGTTCTCTGCTGTGTGCCCGAGGCCGCCGCCAGCATCCCCTGGGAGGGTCTCAGGCCCACTGAGGGCCCTGGCCTCTGCTTCCACCCTGGGAGCAGCTCTGGCCAATGAGCCGGGCAGAGCCCAGTCACTTCAGTCCTGAAGCCTTTGCGCTTTCCCTCCTGGCCCCTGCGTGGTGGGCTGTCATACTCTCAGCCCTGCCGGGCCCTTCTGTGACCCTGATATCTTCAGGCAAGACTGGATGCGGGCAAATGGGAGGTTCATGGGCCTCAGTCGAGGGCGGGCAGGGTCCAGAGCCCACGTCATAGGGATGACTCCTGGGGTGCGGAGGTTGTGCTGTGGCCTGATGGAGAGCTAGTGTCCGAGGAGGCGCATGGGCCAGGGAGGAGGAGGAAGGGCAGGGATTGAGTGGGGTCAGGAAAGACCATGGGGCCTGTTCACAGGTGGAAAATCATACTCATTGCTCCTCTGGCCAGGAACGAGAATGAACCCCACCTGTGTTTTGGGGACATCGGGCAGTGCAGTTTGGGGAGAACTTTGGAAACTCTGCTTTGAGCCGTGTGTAGAAATGTGTGCTGTAGTTTGGCTCCAAAGGAAGCTGAGGCAGGAGGGTACCCTGAGCTTAGAGTGAGGCCAGCCTGGGCGACATAGCGAGCCTCTGTCAGCAAATAAAAAGCGATAGGGGTGTAGATCAATGGTAGAGTCCTTGCCTTGGATGTGTGAGGCCCTGAGTTCAACTTCCAGTATAGTGAGCACATAAAAAACCCATAGAACAACCACAAAAACACCCCTTTGCACGCTCAAGCCCCACTGACAAAGACAAATAATGACTATTCCTTCCCAAAGGAACAGATGGTCACCGGAGGAGGGTACCCACCTGTGCCTTCTAAATGCTGGGAAGTATGGAAGATCTCATTTTTTTAGTTGTTTCGTTTTGTGAGAAAGGAAGTCGTCCCCATGGGGTTCTCAGGAATGAGGGCAGTGGGGTGGCGGGAATCCATGCCTGATGGGAAGAGGTCAGCTGTGGTGTCCCTCTGGCCCGTCCTGCAGCTCTAACACTCGCGGGAGCTGGGCAGCAACTGAAGGCTGGGCCGAGAGGAAGGAGGAGTGAGGGAGTGGCCGTGGTCCGTCTAGGTCCCAGACGGGCGGTGGAGGCAAGGAGAGACTGATCAACAAACGAACACGGTGGCCATGGAAGGGAGACACCCGTTGGTTCTGTTGGTGGCGTGGAGGTCCCGGGCTGTTCCCTCCCGGGCTCTGCACCTTTGCCACGCGTTTCTTAGACTCCTGCACTGGCCTGTGGCTCCCAGCTGGGCTTCTCCAGCAGGAGCATCTGGTAGGAAGTTGCGGGAAGGAGGAAGGTGAAGCCAGGGTCTTTCTCCCACTGCCTGGGCATGGTCCCCAGCAGCAGCTTTTGGGTCCCGTGTCCACCCTAGATTCTCTGGTAGCAATGCTTCCTGCCTCTGTTCCTCCAGCCTGGGGCCACTTCTTTTTTTTTTTTTTTTTTTTTTTTGGTACAGGAGATCAACTCACGACCTTGTGCTTAATAGGCAAGCCTTGAGCCACTGAGCTAAATCCCTGGCCTGGGGCCACTTCTTGCTGATGCTAATCTTGCTGGCTTCTCAGCACCCCCGTCAGCCTTGTCCCCAGTTCCCTGTATCAAATCCCCTCTCTTTTAGGGTCCTGTAGTGATTTTTGCTTTCTAGGTGGGACTCTGCTGTGTTACCAGCTTTCCGTCACTGTAACAAAATGGCCTGAGAGAAGCCACTCAGAAAAGGTTGGTATGGCTGAGAGCAGTGGCAGTCTCGCCCTTGGTTAGTTAGTCCTGTTGCTTGGGCTGTGGAGAGGCATCACATCGTGGCAGAGTACACCTGCGCGCTGTCACCCAGGAAGCACAGAGAGGAGGGAGCGGAGTGGGGCCTCGCAGTCCCCTGGAGGATGCTCCCCCAATGACCTGAGGCCCTCCCTTTGAGCCCCACTCTGATGGGACCACCACCCCCTCTGGTGCTAGTCGGGGGAACCTGCCCCCCAGCACATGGGCTGCTGAGCCCAGGACCCAGACAGTGGCCCTGTTGGGCACAAGTGCTGGCGTGCCGGGCTGGCTAGCTGTGGAGAGATGGGCACCGTGGAGTCTCTGGGACCACAAATGTGACAGCACGTAAGAAGAGACAAAAATGTACATCTACTTCTATAATTCCACTACTAGGAATTTATTCTAGGGAAATTGTCGTGCGAGTGTGGGAGGACTTGCATTAGTTGTTGGATGCAGTTCGTAAAGCAAAACACAGGCAAGACCTTTCTTTAGAGCCGCGCTAGTGCTGTGGTTAAAGAGTGAGTCACGCTGGCTGGGGTTGGCCTGGCGTGTGCAAGGCCCTGAGTGTGAGGCCATCGCCGTGCACACACTTGCAGAGTAACCATGGTGCTGTGAGGAGCAGCACTGCAGCTTTCGTGCTTATGCAGCGCAGAGGCCAGGTGAGGAGCGGAGGGCTCAGGCTGAGGCGCAGCCTTGCATGCCCGAGGCCCTGGCCTTGAGTCCTAGATCTGCAAACAAAGTTTTTTTAAAAAATAACAATACGTGTGTACTTGCAAGAAAACAGTTCATCAGGAAGTACCTCAAATGGTAACTTCTTTTTTCTATGGCAGCAATTATGGATAATTTTATTTTCTTTATACTTTGTGTTTTTTTTGAAAAAAAATTATACTAGTCTTTTTTTTTTTTTTTTTTTGAGACAGAGCTCAATATGGAGCCCAGGCTGACTTTGAATTCAGAGTGATTCTCCTGCCTCAGCCTCCTGAGTGCTGGGGTTGCAGGCGCACACCTCAACCAGCACTAGTCATGTTCTATGGCGGGGGGGAATTAGGGAAGCTGACTGCAGACCTTTCCCATTCTCCATTGGCCCCTTCGAGGCTGTTGGGGGTGAGGCCTCTCTGCTCACTCTCCTGGATCCTGACGGTCTAAGTGATGCCAGGAGCATCTGTTTCAGACCCCAGCTGTAACGGGAATTCATGCCATCTTCCCCGGACCCTGGAACTCCGAGTGACACAGAGGGATTGAAGCTACACACCAGGCCCGTGAGGATGCAGGCCAGGGCTGGGTGCCTGTTTGCTCCTGGTGCAGTCAGAGGGGTCCGACAGGATGATGTCCTGGGGCCCAGTGTCTGGCGGCGTGCTGCACAGGGTCCCAGACGGTGCTGCAGCTTCCAGCACTGGGGAGTGCAGGGGGCAGAGCAGCCCCTCCTCAGCTGGCACAGCGTGGCACCGGTGGACAGCAAGGTGCCAGCACTGCCTCTCACAGGCTGTGGACCTTGGACCAGCAGGGCTTGGGTCCAGAGTTGCCACTGTCCTGCCAGTGTTCCAACTGCATGCAGGGGAGATTGATCAGAGTGCCCAGAATGTGGGGTGCTGCCATAGGGTGTCCCTTGCCTCCCAAGTGTGATCCAGTGAGTCCAGGGACACCACTGTCCACAGCGGGGCAGCTGGGCAAGCTCTGCAGGCCCTCAGGTCCAGCTTGTGGGACAGTGCACAGGAAGGGGATTTCTCAGGACCCCCGGTGATGTGACCAGGAGTGCTCCTTCCTGCTGGCCCTGTGCATTCAGGTCTCCCTGGTGGGGCAGAAGTGGCTTCGTCCCACTGGCTGCTGTGACCAAGTAGCACGAACACAATAGCTTCCCACAGCAGGGCGCATTCTTTCACAGGTGCAGAGGTCACACGTCAAGTCGGGGTGGCAGCCCTGGCTCCTTCCCGATCTCATCCTTGCCTCTCATGGCTCCGGGTAGCCCCCAGTGTCCCTTAGCTCCTGGGCACATCACTCCAGTCTCTGCTTCTGTTTTCACGTGGTATGCCCTGTGTGTTCCTTCACCCCTTGTGGAAGGACCTTGGCACTGGATTTAGGGCACCCCACATTATCTGGGGCAACTTCATATTGAGATCCTTACCTTCCTTCCATTTTCAGATAATGTCTTCCCAGGAGGTCACAGTCGCAGGTGCTGGCTGCGGTGTTTTGCAGGGAGGAGATCAGTGTTCAACCCATCACAGGTGGGAAGGACGTTTCCTGGGCCCTGGTGCCTGGCCCCAAGGCCTCTCAGTGGTGTGTTAGGTCCTGGTCATGCTGCGGCTTTGGCGAGCTAATTCAGCTGCAGCCAAGGGTCCCTGCCCACCAAACGGAAGGGCAGGGCCAGCCTGTGTGTGTGTGCACGGGAATAGGAAAGCAGATATGGTCAGCTCAGAGCATCGTGTTCGTACCCTGATGCTTGCCTGGCAGGAAGATGGCAGGAGCATGTGTCCGGGCTGCGGCTGCTCACCACACGCAGGTCTCCAGAGGAGTGCACGCATTGCCGCAGGTTCCTGGAAGTGGCTCCACAGTGCTGGTCGGCAGGAAATGAAAATCCACACTGAGGAGCACTTGGCATGCACCGGGAGTGCTGGAGTCGAGGAGAGAATCACGGGTGTTCACGAGGTCCGTGAGAAGTCGAGACCCTCCCTCTCTGCCTTTTTGCTAAGTGATCGTTAAAATGACAGAGCCCATTTGAAGAGCTCAGCCATTCCTCAGAAAATCCAGCGTAGATTCACCGAACGACTGAGGAATCCCACTTCTTTTTTTTTTTTTTTTTCCTTTTTTCTTTTTTTTTCTTTTTTGAGACAGGGTCTTGCTGTGTATTGCAGGGCTGGCCTTGAGCTTGCATATGCAGGCCAGGCTGGCCTTGAGCTCACAGCGATCTTCCTGCCTCAGCCTCACAAGTGTGATCCACCATACCTGACCGGAAATTCCAGCTCTATATGTGCACTCAAGAGGGCTATTTGTGCACATTTCCATCTGCAAGCTTGTCCATAGCAGCTCTGTTACTGACTGCAGAGGGAGGAAACGCCCCCACATGCCATCAGCAGATGAATGGATCAGCAGAATGTGCTATCCCCAGGCAGTGGCAACAAAAAGAAAAGATGTCCTGATTCGTGCCATGTCTTAGTCCATTTTCTGTTGCTATAATACTGTACACGAGACTGAATTGTTTATAAAGAAAAGAAACATTTCTTATTTCTAGAGCATGGCACAGACACCAGCACTGTGCAGTGAGGCCTTGTGCTGTACCATAGCATAGGGAGGACGTCTCGGGCCTCTTCTGGTGTCCTGACCTCACGTAACCCTGATTACCTTCTAAAGGCCCCACCTCCAGATACCACTGACATAGACCTGAAGCCTGCACTCAGTGACAAAGCCCGCAGGTGGGGCTTCTCCAAATGTCTGCTAACAGGTGGGAGGCTGCTTTGGGGGCAAGGAAGATGTTCCAAAATGAGATCACTACGGTGGCCCACCCCTGCAGGAATGTACTAAACCTGCTGAGTCGCATACTTTTTTTTCTTTGGTACTAGGGATCGAACTCACGACCTGTGCTTGCCAGGCAGGTACTTGTGCTGAGCTGTATCCCTGGCTGAATCGAGTACTTTAGCTGGGAAAATCTCATGGGACATGAACCTGCTTGCAGGAGCTGATGGAGAAAGTGGAGATTACTCTCTTTGGGGAGTGACACGTGGGCTGCTTGTTCTGGGCCGTTGGACTGTCCATGCCCAGACCTGGGTCTGGCGCCCAGCAAGTGGCCCTGCAGCAGTGGGGCTAGAAGGGTGGCCCCTGGGAAGTGGGGTCTGGCTCAGGGCGCAGTGTAAGAGGAGGCAATGAGCACCCCGGGTTTCTGAGCCCTATTAGGACCCTTGAGAGCAGGTCTAGAAGTGCACGTTACCTCCACCTTTGCCAGCAGGGCTGCCAGGAGTGAGGACCCCTGTCCCACCCTGACTTTTAGGTCCTCCAACTGGGGCTGCTGTGTCAGTGTGACCTGAGTCCACCAAGCAGGAACCAGGGCAGCTAGGTGACTGCCGTGGGCAAGACTGCAATCTTGCAACTGACCCTCAGACTGAAGAAACGCGCCCTGCTCACGTGTGCCCTTAACAGGTCACCGCCTGTCCTGCTGGAAGGGAAGAGCGATGACAGACGAGCAGTCCATGTTAATGCTTCCCTGCAGCAGGTTCCCACACATGAGGCCGAAGCTGAACTGCAGATCCTGGATGCCATCAGCCGGGCGGGCCTGGGCCCATCTGGCCTTGGGCACAGAGACTGGTGTCCAGGGCACCTTGGAGCCCTGTGGGAACAGAATTGCTTGTCATCCTAACGAGTTTGCTATTTAATAGTTTTTAAAATAATCTGCAGGTTAAACAATGTTTAAAATTGAAGCTCAAAGCTGAGTGTCGTAGTGACCCCAGACAGCTGAGTGTGGCTTATCCCCCTGTGGGGGCCGCATGCACTTTCCCCTTGGGATCTCATCAGCCCAGGGTCCTGTCCTCTGCTTTCGAGGTGCTGAGTCCTCCACCTGCTTCTCTGTCACCCGCTGCAGCTGCTGTGTTGTCTTCTGCAGTGTTCTTCCTGAGTCGTGTGTGTCGATGGTACTTGCTTGGGACTTTTATTTGAAACTTCATTTTCCTTTTGAAAACTCTTTCATTAGACAGGCACAGTGACATGTGCCTGTGGTCCTCCTAGTCAGGAGGCTGAGGCTGGAGGATGTCACGAGCCCAAGAGTTCAAAACCAGCCTGGGAACTATCACAAGATCATGACTTGCAAGGTCTAGGAAGACCCTGTCAAAAAATGAAGGAAGAAAAGAAAAGAAAAGCTCTTTGCTAGGTGGTCTGGGGTGGACTGCAGAACAGATGCTACAGCCCAGGCCTCGTGCCGCCTGCTCCCCTGTAAGGAGTGTCCCGGCAGAGTAGAGGGGCTCATCCTCGCGGGCCGCCTGCAGCCTGGTCCCAGGGCAGGGTCTGGCTCCTCCACAGTCTCTCCTTGCTGGCGGGTCTGTCTCCCCATCACAGAAAGGGCGAGGCTCCCAAGGGCCTCTGTGTGCATGGGATTGGCCCCGTGCATTGCGAACCACCGAGCCCTGCTGAGCGGCGCGGGCCTCCTGCCCCTCTGCACTGATGACAGCTTCTCTCCCGGGCTGGGGGAGGAGTGCCACCTGGCAAGACAGCAGGTGCAGGGGTTTATTTTTATTGGGTGTTTAAACTGTTCCTAACAGCTAAAGCTGCTCTGGGCACTAATTTTCTAGGCTGTCTGCGAAACTGCGGAGGCACGGACTTGCCTCTGACGAAGTCTGTGGGCTGCTTCGCACAAGGTTGTTCTTATAAAACGTCACTTTGGGCAGCTCTGGTTATAAAAGCATTTCAAAAAAAAAAATTTGAGTGAGGTTCGTGATGCCTCAGGTTTTACTCGTGAGCCTCTCTCTTTGTTGTGGATGAGGTTTTGTGACTGTTTTTGGCCTGACTAACTGGACAGTGCAGTTAAGTGCTGCTTCCCCTGAACTCCGTTGGGAGACGTGGCCTTCCTCTCACATGGATGTCCCCATCCTGCTGTAGTGCCTGCCACTAAGTGTGTGTGCCGGAGGGGTAGAGCAGTCCTGTTCCTCTGCCCTCATTTTCCTGAGGACAGGTGGGGTCTTTGCCAGCTCAGCCGAGGCAGAGGTGTCCTGCCCTCATGCCAGGAGGGGAGCACTCGGTCCCGTGCAGGTCCAGGCTGAGAACAGTACCCTGCGCCCTGCAGGATTCATCCAGTGCAGGCTCAGTGGGTTGTCGGGGACCAAGGAGGTTCTTGGAGATCTGTACCTGAGTCGGGCTGTTCAGTGCGAGGTCCTGCTTGGCCCAGCCTGAGTGGGAAGAGCCATGTGAGCCTGGCAGGGTGGATCTTTTCACCTGCCCCAGGTGCACCCAGGTTCCAGGCTCTGAAGGGCCAGAGCTCGCCAAGTGGACTGGAAGCAGAGATGGCCCTGCTCTGCCCTGTGAGGTCTGGGGGCCCAGCCTGGCCAGAGGGCCACCAGGCAGCGCCTTAGGTTCTCCAGGGGGAGGTCTGTCGATGGAGAAGACAAGGAGGCCGCCCTGGCATTTTCCACACCCTGGGGGTGCTCCCACCCTGTGGGCTGCACTCATAGGAGCCACCTCAAAGGAGGGCAGCCTGACACCCTCTCCACTCTGGGCTGCTTAGGCTCCTGTTGCTGCTCCTCCAAGGAGCAGCCTGGAAACTGTGCCTGAGGGGGTAGGGACTGGGGAGGGGCAGGAGCGCGTTGCTGGTAACCCTGGACTCTAAACGCCGAGGAGATGCGATCAGCATGGCTAGAGCTCCTCAAGACTTGAAATTGGCGGCAGTTCCAATTTCAGCCTGGCCATTTTTGTAGAAATGTGGGGTCTCTGAAGCTGAGCCATGCCTCTCCCTAGCCTCACAACTGCTGTCCTAGTCACTCTTCCATCACTGGGACACAATACCCCACACCCACAGTTTGAGGAGAGGTTTATTTTGGCTCACGGTTTTTCGAGGATTCAGTCCATGGTCAGATAGCTCCAAGGCAGAAACAAGATGGCAGAGGGACGTGGTAGAAGGGCAGAGTGAAAGGGCCAGAGGTGAAGATGGTTGTTCACGATGACATGGTGGCCAGGAAGCAGAAAGTGAAGGGAGGAGCCAGGGAGGGCGATAAACCCTTCCAGGTCGTGCTCCCAGTGGCCCACCTTCCAGGCCAGGCCCCGCCTCCTAACAGCCCCAATGACACAGTTACCTCCCAGACGCTGAACACATGAGCTATTGGGGATATTCTAGATCTCAACCATATTGGCCACTCAGAGAAATATTTGCTTTGGCCACATCAGGATTAAAACATGGACCCAATCCCAGATGATTGCCCCCTGGCTACTCCTGATGACCCTACTACCCTGCCTCTGTGTCCCTGTTACTGTGAATGTTTGAGAAAAGGTCTGCATAGTACCAAACCACATGCGTGGCCTGGTCCTGCTTTTGTGAGCAGCACCCCTCACACCGCTGCGTGCTGCAGCCCAGCCCGGGGCTGCCTCCTTCGGGTGCCTCTCGCCTGCACGGGCTTCTCATCTCAGGCACAGGGGGCTGAGCGGGCTGCACTAAGGAGTGCCGGGAACACCAGGGGCGACAAGCCCTGCAGCAGTGGAGTCCAGTGACAACTGGCAGAGATCCGTGGCTGCTGTTGCAGAGCCTGCTGGAGACAGGCAATGCAGACCAGCAGTAACTGGCAGTGGTCATCAGTGACCCGTGGAGAGCTCCACAGAGCAGTAGAAGCTGCAGGAAGAGCTCCAGAGAGCTGCTGAGGTTGCTGTGAGCCTTGGCTGCTGAGGAGCTGATAGGAGTGGCTGGGAGCCTCAATGAACTGTGGCACTGAGAGCCGTAAACTGAGGACTGAGAGCCACCGGCACTCAGAGCCTGGAGCCTGTAACATTGTGCTTTGCCAATTTGGGATTTCTCTCTGAATTGAGCAAATGAACCCTTGGCAAGTTGATGGCAGAGTGTCTTGCCCAGCACCCTGCATGAGGGTGGCAGTGGCAGGTCCACATGCCACATGCACCAAGATGCCTGTCTATGCATAGCCAGATGTGTGTGCATACACACGTGGTACATGGGCAGTCTACAGTCCACTCTGCAGGCACAGGCTGGCTCCTTCCTGGGTGTCCTTCCCATGCTGTCCTTCTGCTGGTCATAGCTTCTGCCTCCTTCCCACCGTGGGAAGGGTTGTTGGCCCCACTCCCTGGCTTTTCCTCTCCCAGTGTGGCCCTGGAGCCGTGGGGTCCTGCCCACCCTCCACTCTGTTTCTGGCATTTAGGGCCCCCTGCAAGTGTGCCCTTCTCTGCTCACCCACATGTCCTCCATGTGGCCACCTTGCCCCATCCCAGGCCTGATCAGTTCTTTGCCATCCCCCACCCCATAGTCCTGCCCCGTCTTCCACTTTTCTGGGGCATCCTGATGCCTGGGGATGGCTGGACACAGGAGCTGTGGACTGGGGAGCTCCTGGCTGTCGTGTGGGGTTCTATCTCTGCTGTTCTGAGATTCAGACCCTAGACTTCCTAAGCCAGCCACACTCCCAGAATAGGCAGTCTGGTAGAGGGCACTGTTATTGGGAAGGCTGGCTGTCTTCATCAGCTGCCTCTCCACTGGGCTGTTATCTGCAATGATGAGGATGCTGGGATCTGTGTTTGGTATTCATGGGCACTTGCACTCAGTGGCTCTGTGCCAGGTCCCCTGTGTGCTTCAAGGTCACTCTGCAGAAGGTCACCTGGGATGGGGTAGGTGATTTTCCCAGGTTCCCACCCGGACAGCAGCTAAGCTGGGACTCGGGCAGGAGCCCACCTGGGGCCCCAGATTCTCTCAGGCATTATAGAGACGGATCGTTTCTGTCCTGCCATTGGGACAGCTCATTGATCGATGTGAATTAACATAAAGCCCTCAGCCCTTCCTGACAGTGCTTGCTAAGAAGGACTCTGGGAGAGGCTGTGCTGTGTCCTTGGGCAGAGAGGACTGGCCCATGTGCCTCTGTGGACAAGCCATCTGTGGTTCTGGGTCAGGCTGGAGGCATGTGGAGGGTTCAGCACCTGTCCTCTGGGCTGCACCCTAGGGTGGGCGGTGGATGGCCTTGCTGTGAGTGCACAGTGTTGACACATGGTGTCTGTGCAACCCAGTGTGCCCCAGGAACACCTTCCTGGCCTGGCATTGAACACCCAGACCCTCACTGGGCCAGATCCGTGAGCCTGGACCTTGAGCTACTGAGCCAAGCCAGGTGTCCTGTCTTGGGCCTAAAGATGGTAGTTCTGTGCAGCTCTTATTACTCAGCAGGAGCCTGGTGGGAAACTGAATCACAGAATAACGTCCTCTTGTGTCAGGCATGAGTGTTAAGTCTTGTATCTAGATGTCTCCCCAAAGCCTCAGGAACTCATAGGTGGGCTTTTGGGAGTGACTGGATCATGAGTGTGTGATACTGGGTTAGGGCATGAGAGAGCTGGATCAGTCTCCTAACTGGATTAACACATTCTAGGTGTGGCTTGATGGATTTACTGGAGACAGAAGACCCACACTGGCTGTGAATGGCACCAAGCAATAGGTTTATAGCCTGGATGGAATAAAAAGGGAATTTAAGAGCTGGGTGTGGTGGTGCATGTCTATAATCCCAGCACTTGGGAGGCTGAGGCAGGAGGATTGCCATGAGTTCAAGGCCAGCCTGGCCTACATACTGAGTTCAAGGCCATCCTAAAGTACACAGTGAGAACCTGTCTTGAAAACAAAAAACACAACAACAAAACCCCAACATCAACAATAACAACAAAACAAATGTTACGGTTTGTGTTCCTGTGGCCCCACCAAGTGTCATGTAATCACGGACATGGCTGAGTCTAGCGTTTGTGATTGGTTTGTTGTCTGGCACTGGGATTGGTGGTGTGAGTGCAGCACCCACTGGGGGCGGAGCCAGCATACAGTGTAAAGGTGGGAAGAAGGCGTGTCTTTTCTCTCCCTCTTTGGTTTTTTTTTTTTTTGTGGCACCAGGAATCAAACTCATAACCTCGCACCTGCCAGGGCAGGTGCTTAAGCCATGAGCCAACCTCCCGGCCCTAATTTTTTTTTTTTTTTTTTTGCAGCACCAGGGATTGAACTCACAACCTCTCGCCTGCCAGACAGGCGCTTAAGCCACTGAGCCAAACTCCCAGCTCCTGGCCCTAATTTTTTGAGGCAGAGTCGCATTATGTAGCTCGCGCCGCTCTTGTGCTCACATTGTAGCCCAAGCCAGCCTCGAACTCACAATGCTCCTCCTACCTCAGCCTCCCGAGTGCTGGGATTAAAGGCGTGCGCCACCACGCCCGGCTACAGTCTTTTCTCTCTTGCTGGTTAGCACCTTGCTGTTTGTGGTGGCCATGAATGGCTGCCCCGCCATGCCACCCTGCCTTGCTGCCAGCTGAGTATGTACTGAAACCCCCAGGAACTGTAAGAAATAAACCTTTCCTTCCCAAATTTTGGGCATCAGGTATTCTGTCTTGGCAATGAGAGACAAAGTAACAAAGGCAACAAACGGAATGTGGGAAGAAGGCTGCTACTTGCTGCTTTCTGCCTGCCCTTCCATGGACTGTTTCTCCTCTGTGATGCTCCTCTGCTATTCTGCCCTGCCTTGGAGCCAGCTGACTATGGACTGATACCTCAACAAATTGTGACTTAAATAAACGTTTTAGAAAAGTAAAACTAAATTACAAAACCTTTCCTACTTTACTTGTGGATGTGGTGTATTTTGTCTCAGCAATGAGAAAGTAACTAAGACACTGAGCAACAGACGGGATAAGGCTTCTGAGTGCTGGCCCTGACACTTGTTGGATGAGGTGTCCTGGGTGGATTTGTGGGTTTTCACAGAGCTCTGTGAATTGAGGCGTAGCCCCTTGTTGGGAGCCCTTGAAGCTGGACATTGACCTAGGGCATGGCCCAGACATGACCCTGCCAAAAAACAAGGAGCACCTGGGTCAACCACATGAAGAAGTTGCTACAGCCCAGAAAAACACCAAGCTCCTAGACAATCCAAGCAATGGGTTGCTAGGCAGAGGGGCTGAAATTGACGGCACCCTTCCCGGTATATAAATAAACAGCTGCATTGGTTGAGCAGTACCTTTCCTCCCATCGGGAGGGTAAGGGCTCCACCTGACCCCAGCTTTGTCTCTTCTTTATTTTTCCCATCCTCTTGGGGTCTTTCACCCCAAGAACTTCACAAGCCGCATAGGTCGCAGCCGCCCCTGCCTCTAGGGTGGTGGGATTATGAAGCAGGTCTGCTGATTCCAGGAGAGGACTCTTGCTGTGTGGAGAGCAGCAGGGATCACAGCTGTCTGTTCACCAGCTGCAGGGGTACACTTTCTGCATACAGTGTGCTACGCTGGCTCCCCACTTGTTCTAGTTCAGAGAGACCCCATCCCCTCCCATACAAGTCACATGAAGTGGGTTTATTACAGACAGGCGGTGAGGGACAGAAGTTGTTTCTGATCCATCGTGGGCTGGTCCCCCAAGGCTTGGAAGGAAAGCTGCCACAGGCAGATGCAGTCTCAGCTGGGGGAGAACCCAGAAGGGCAGCCTGTGCTGGGTTATCTGCCTCGGACCATGTGGCATACTGGGCACAGCAGTGGAAGACGTTTTTCTTCTGGGGACAGAATAGCAAAGCCCAGGCTTTTGTGGGGAGCTCCACACTTACTCAAGATGCTGGTTCTAGGAGGGCAGGGCCAGAGCCCAGGCAGTTCCGGGCAACCCTCCGCATGCCCAGCATGTGCTGCGGTTATTGTGAGGACCGTGTGCCAGAAACAGGGCCGCTGGGTCAGCCTGAGGCCACCTGGACCTGCAGGGATCACAGGCCGACTGCCATAGTGGGCAGCTCTGAGCACTTATCTGTGTGCCTGAGCTGTGCCTCAGCCCCACCCACCAGATCCCAGCCCTGACCAGACCTGCTCTCCAGAGTTCTGGGCGGAGGCGGCTGACCATCACAGCAGCTGCCCTGTCAGGATGTGCTGGACTGTGCTCACCGTGGGGCAGGCTCCAGGCTCAGCTCCACGTCCAGGCACAGGGAGGCTGCCAGCTGCCTGAGTCACTGGAGGGGACACAGTGAGGGGCCCAGCAGAAGCCAAGGCCAGAGTGAAAAGGACCCTCTCACCCCCATCTCCTGCCAGCCTCTCCACTGACCAGCCGTGCTGGGCACAGCCCTGCATTCCAGGGCAGGGTGCAGAAGATGGGCAGACGGAGCACACGGATAAGCCAGATAGACAGCAGGGCTGTCCCTTGTGACTAGAGCAAGTACCTGTCTGCTAGTGGATGGTGACAGTGCCAGCAGGTCACAGGACCTTGTCCTGTGGGTGATGCCCACCTTGGGGAGGCCCAGGAACACCAAGCCTCTGAGGGGACAGGTGGGTGGTGGGAACCCACAGGAGGGCCTAGGTCAATATGTGGAGGCTGTAAGCAGTTCTGGCCTTGGGGACCCATTGTTCTTCAGTGGTCAGGTCTTCTTGGTGACCAGGTGTGGCGTGGGCAGCTGTTCCTGTGTTGGGGTTGCAGATCAGCTGCCAGGGTGAGGGCTGAGTTTGGACGTCTCCAGAGGCCTTGCGTGGCTTTGTGGTGGCTTGGATTTTGACGCTGGGGTGCAGAGTCCAAGGCTTTATTAGAAAGCTAGGCCAGGACAAGACGGGGCCCAGGGCAGCCTTTTGGGTACCCTGCCCTCCTCTGACATCTTAAGCCTGTGTCCCCCTGAAGCCCAAGTGTGGCTACCATCTCTGGGGATCTGGCATGCCAGGGTCTCTGCTGCTGAGTTTTGGGGCTGTGGGTAGCACAGGGCTGGCTGCCCCAGATGGTTTGTCTTGGGGATGGGTGTTGAGAACCCAGCCCAGATCGTAGGGACAGCTGCTGGGGGCGTGGCTGGGGCCCCCCAGAAGCCTGCTGTGCTTCACTCCATTGCTGGGCTTACCCAGGCTAGGGGCATCCTCTCAGGTCTGCTGTGCCACCTGTCCTGCCATCTGTCCCACCCTCCTGTCTTGCCACCTGCCCACTGCTGTCCTCTTCCTCTCCTGCAGCTTGGCCAAGTCTGGATACTACCACTCTGGAGTGACACAACGTGTCCTAAGGTCGCGTTTGGGTAGCAGGACTGTGAAAAGGACCTGGTCCTGGCACTCATACCCCTTCTGTCCCCTGTAGAGATGCCCGAGGGGTCTCAGTGCCCCTGGGCCGAGGTGGCTCTGTGGCCCAGCGTGGGAGCCAGGCCATTCGTTGCCTTCGTGAGCTTTAGTCTGGTCGCTCGAGTAGAAGGCATCATATGGGGCCATCTTGCACGGGGCTCTAATGAGCAGTCTGTGCTCAGGGCTGCACCCCAATCCCTCCCAGGCAGCTCGTGGTGGCCAACGGTGCTGTGTGTGCTGGCCAACCCTGGAAACTGCTGGGGACCCTCCAGGTCACCCCACGCCACATCCACATCCACAGCCCAGGACTGGCCATGCCTGGACAGCAGCCTAGCGCTGCACATGCTGCAGCTGGGTGTCCGCTCCGCTCTGCCTGCTGCATGCACGGCTGCTCTGCACCGCCTCGCATCGCTTCTGCCCTTGATGACGGTGCTTGGCAGCTGCCGTCACCACTGACTAAGTGCCTTTTTCTCCACTCTTCTTCTTGTCTCCTTTTAATGTAAAAGCTTCCCCTGCTATGAGTTTATCTTGAGATTGTATTTTTATGGCCTGATTAAAAAACATTCCTCGAGCTGGGCAGCTGGATGTGGTGGCGCACACCTGCAATCTCAGCCCTTGGAGGTTGAGGCAGGAGGGTCATGTATTGAAGGCCAGCCTGAACTGCATAGTGAGACCCTGTCTCAAACACAGCAAAACAGAACCATTCCTATTGGGTTCCAGTGTATTATTTTACAGTGTTTAGCTCACAAATTTTAGTTGACTGTTGTCTTCCCAATTGGTTCCCTTTGTCGTGTGGTTCCCTTTGTCATGAATATTTTACTTGAGGACATTAAAAACTTTAATACCTAGTGTTAAAATGTTAGTGAATAGGCTGGCGTGGGGGCCGGTGCCCTCCTCAGTCCTGAGGTGCGTCCCCGGCAGGCAGCCGAGGCCCTCACAGACCTGCCAGCCCCGAGTGAGGAGCGGGCTGGGCTAATCACTCACCTCAGACTGAGTACTGAGAAATGGAAATTTAGTACCCTGGGTTTTTTCTGGATTCTGTTAATCAGAACAAATTGAATTTTATCAGCTTTGTTAATCATTTCGTGGGACCCCTGCCTGGAGGTTTTGTCTCAGACGGTGCCCGCAGGGAGCACGGGTGGGTGTGATTGACACCCTAATAAACACAGCAGACGAGGGGCGCTTCGGATCCTTCCATCTGAAATCCCAGCCCTGGGATGGGGGGGTGGGGTGCGGGGGCCTGGAGGCTGAGAGCATAACCAAAAGAGAGCAGGCCTTTTATATTTTAGTTGTTTTTTCTTTTGAATATTTCTAATTTTTTCTGCTCCGTGTGTGTGTGCGCGTGTGCACACGTGTGCGTGTGTAGCCACAGCTCACTAGTTTTGCTAGTGGTCTGCACATCCTTAGGCCTGATTTCAGGGCTTTCACGAACATTGGTAAAAGCACAGGGCGGCTGCCCGCATGCTGCTCCATCCGACCCGCAGCATCTGGGTGCCTGCAGGCCCTTCCCAGGGAGGCGGGGGGGTGGTCCTTGAGCCTGTTCTTCCTCACGGTCTCTGGGACATCCAGGGCCTACCCCTTCGTGTGGGGCGGGTTTGGGATGCTTTGTTTGTGCTTTCCCTTGTCCCCCAGAGCTGTGCGTCCTGGGATCACAGACATCCTCGCTGTTTCCCTGCATCACAGGAGCTGCATGTGGCTTCAGAGGTCATTTTAAATGCTCCGATGCCCAGGCCAGGAGGAGCTGTCAGCTGGACAGGGTCTGCAGGCTCTTTTGGGGAGGCTTGAGCCAGCCCAACAAGCAACTTTTGGAGATCTTGGGTTTTGCCTTTGAGTAGAGTCAATTAGAGGGACTTTCTGAGGATGGCACTGACCGCCATGGACAGCCAGTCCTCTTCTGTGGAGGCTCTGCGTCTGGGGCTCCCTGATAAGCATCTGGGGCAGGCAGCTTCCATGACAGCAGCCCATCCTCTCGTGGTTCTGGAGGCAGGCAGTCTCCCTGTGTCTTCTCCACGTCCTCCGTCTGCACGCATCCGTGGCTCAGTCTCTTCTTGGAGGGACTCCAGTTATATTGAAGAGGACCTGCTCTATGACCTCCTTGTACTGTAGTCACCTCTTCACAGGTCCTCTTCCCAAATTCAGTCACATTGTGAGGTCCTGGGGGTTAGGACTTCAGTGTGTGAAGGGGTGGCAGTGCGGTGACACAGTTCAGCCCATAAGAAGGCCACAGTGCAAATCTGTCCCATCTGACAGGGCGACCTCTGTGCCCAGGGATATCTCATGACCTTTTGGAGCTTCAGCTGCCCCTGGAGCAGAAGGAAGGGGACCCAGAGGCACATGTTCCGCCTTTCCTGGGTAGAGGACTCGGCTTCCCTGCTGTGGCACCTGGCATCCTGCTAACTGGAACTTGAAGCCAGAGGATCCCTTGTAGGCAGTCCCGATGACTGGCCAGGTGTGCCCATGGGGCCCTATCACAGCTGCCCCATGTACCTCCTGCATCCTCTGTTTTGTTAACAGGGCTTCTTTCTAGCATTTCCCTGGGGAAGCCCATCCTGGTGGCACCTGCCTTGCTGGAATGGGGTGAGAGATGGGCTGGTGCTGTGGTGCTCCCTCTAATGTGCTGTTGAGGACTCTCCTGCTGGCAGGGTCTCAGGAGAGCAGCCAGCCCCACCTAGAGTAGGTGTGAATGGAAGAGCTACACAGCCTTGGCCTTTGGAAAACAAGTGGGAGCCAGCAAGGAGTTAAGGATGCTAGTGATTCAACATTCACTAGGGACATTAGCATAGTGCCGGCAGA
The DNA here is from genome assembly GCA_004363535.1 of Dasyprocta punctata. NCBI lineage: Eukaryota > Metazoa > Chordata > Mammalia > Rodentia > Dasyproctidae > Dasyprocta > Dasyprocta punctata. The sequence goes on along the minus strand of RJWM01003112.1, from coordinate 38,067 downwards.
TGTTGGGCCTTCCTCTGCTAGGATATTTGATTGCACAGTCTCCTCACGGGCACTGAGGACCCAGGAGTGTGTTCGTCAGCCTTTCTGTTGCTGAGATGCAATACCCGACACCCACGATTTAAGGGAGAAAAGGTTTATTTGGCTCATGGTTTCAGAGGATTTAGCCCATGGTCAGCTGACTCCAGGACAGCAGCATCATGGTGGAAGGGCATGGTGGAACACAGATGCTTAGCTCATGGCTGTTGGAAACAGCACCCCAGAGGAAGGGGTGAGGGACCAGAAATAGCCCCCAAGGATAGACCTCGTAATCCACACAGACACACCCTAAAGTGTGCTTTACCAATCCCTGAGTGCATGCCATGTCAGTTAAGTTGACACTGTCAAGGTTAACCAGCACAGTGAGGCTCCTTTGTCCTAGTCATCTATGGTGGTCTCTGCTCTGGCCTGAGTGGCATAGCTTTCCCTCTGTTTACATCCTTTTTGGTCACTGTGTGGTCCTCCCACTAGGGCTCAGTTGTGAAGTGAGCAGCACTGTGGGGTGTGAGGTAGAGGACGGGGTAGCCTTAGCTCTGGGGCTGAGAGACACCATCTGGAACACCAGCCAGCTACACCCAGCCTCGCCCCAGACTGAGCACATGTGCACACACATCCACATGGGGCTTGTACACACACACTCAGACATATTCATACAATACATCTGTGGGCTTGGCACACACCTTTGCGCATAGCAAGCACATACACGTACCTGTGCACACACTGTACATGCTCATCTATCACACACTCAGTAGTTGTTTGTCAGCCCATCCAGGGCACAGAGGAGTGGGCGTGTGGGTCAGCCCAGCCCTGGGGACATGTGCATGGCCCTGGAGGCTCAGCCCCTTCCTTCTTCAAGCTGGGAGCGTAGGATGGGCCTGGCTCCCCTACAGTCAGCCCTGTGGCTGTCACCCATGTTCTGTGCACCCCATGGTTGCTGCGCTTGCTCCTCTGCTGTCTGGAGGCAGTGCCCCAGCTGACCCAGAAGTTGTGCCTTACTTTGAGGTCTGTGTGTGTGCGGGGACGTCTTGCACAGGAAGGAATGATCCTGAGCCATCCTTTCTCTGCACAGGTTTGGGCAGCCTGCTCATTGTGCCCACTTTCTGCAGCAGAGTTTTGCTTCCTGGAGGTGTCAGTATCTAGTGCTCTAAATTCAGTGCCTGGCCTGGTTACTGGACCAGGTGGTGTCCTGTGCACGAGGCAGCGTCAAGGCTGGGAGACCTGCAGGTTGGGGCTCATTTGTCCTCCTGGCTGCATTTGGACTGTGGGCTTTGGCCCATTTCTGAGAGAAGGACTCAGCCATAGCAAGGCGTCAGGCACGGGACTGGGTGTGCCATCCCTGCCCTCCCACGGCCCCTGATGCCAAGCCCTGCTGAGCTGGGTGCCAGGCCCCGAGGGCCTCGCCATGAACGTGGTATCCTACACCGGTGCCCTGGGCCTGCTGCAAGCTTGGCTCTGCTTGAGAAGGAGTGGGAAGAGGTGGCTTTGCCTACCAGTGACCAGGGTGTTATCTCAGGCTCCCCTTTCCTGGACAGACAACGTCTGGAAGAAACGGCCCTCAGCCGGGGGCGTGGGGGTGCCATGAAGCTGGGCTAGGGTTTGGGGGCTGCATCTGAGAAACAGGGCAAGGCCTCCTTCCTCACTGCTGTGGAAGATGCGCCCTCCGGGGCCTGTCCCTGGGAAGAGCGGAGCTGAGTGTCTCCTGCCTCCCACACACTGAATGGTCTGGGTCCTGCTTCGTCATGGAGCAGCCACAGGCTGGGGGAACTGAAGCTCGTCCTGGGTGTGGCAGGAGCCCAGGACATCAGCCAAGCTGTGGAGAGAAGGCCCCGGACCACATGTGCTGGGATGGTATCGGGGCCCTCTCATCCCTGCCTCCAGTACCTGCTAAGACATCAGCCTGCAGGCGGGAGGGGGAGCTGTGGATGGACAGGTGTCTCCCCAGCCTCCCTGCAAAGTCCTGGGAAAGCTCATGTGCCTTGTGATCAAGGCTCTGCACCCTAGGAAAAGCCTCCGTGGGACAAGGCCGAGTGGGGGAGGGCAGGGGCTGGAGAGCGCGGGAGGTGTGGCTGGGACGGGAACTCACAGTGATGCAGAGAAGTTACGTTTTAGAACCATAGTTACAAATGCAGCATGCATTGGCTCCTAGGTAGAGTGGAGTGAGCTGTGCATGTGCACACACGGCAACACAAGTGTGTAAAAGCCTCTGTGAAATCTGTGCCCAGGTGTGGTTGGGTGCATCTCCCTCTCCAGCTCCCTTCCTCTGGATGGTGCGTGGAAAGAATGCCTCCTCCTGTAACATTCAGGCAAGGGCTTCGACCTTTTCCCTTCCCTCATTCCTGGAGCCGCAGGTCCAGGGAAGGCACTGTGGGTTCTGGGTGCCATGTGGAGCCCGAGTGAGGAAGGCAGGGAGTGTGGGTTCTGCTCGGAGTGTGGTGTCGTGTGGTACCGTCAGACCCAGACCTAAGCCCCTCCGAGTCTGGGGCGAGGGGAGCCCCGACCAGGAGGGCTGCAAGGTTTCCCCCAAGCAGGCTGGTAAGCTGCTGTAGGCACTGTCTGTGCTTCTGCATTTCAGTGGAGAACGTATCGTCTTGTCCTGGGCCACTTCCTTTGTTGGCCATCTTCATCATTTCTGTTCAGATCTGCAAATAAAGTCTTTCCTGAGAGCTGTTTCATCCTCTTGCAGTCCCTGGGCCTTCTCCTTGTCTGTGCCGGACGAGGACCCAGGATTGGGGATGCAGCCAAGTCTGAGAGGTGACCCTGGCCATGGTGGCCTGTGGCTCTACCCTGGTTGTGTTCTGAGCTGTCCGTGGATGCTGGAACCCACTGGGAGAGCCAGCTGCTTCTCTGGGCAGGAGGTTCCAGGCTGGGGTCTTGGCTGGGCAGCGGCCCTGTGTGCCTTCTGGTCAGCTCTCATTCATGTACCCGTCCTCTCTCCCAAGAGGTCTGATCCGCAGCTGCTGGCCCAGTTCTACTATGCTGACGAGGAGCTGAACCAGGTGGCCGCGGAGCTGGACAGCCTAGACGGGCGCAAGGACCCCCAGCGCTGCACGCTGCTCGTCAGCCAGTTCCGCTCCTGCCAGGTGAGTGGTGGGTGTGGGGTGGAGTGGCCCAGCCCTGGTGACCCCCAGGCCTCGTCATCTGCTCCCACTCTTCAGGGCTCTTCTCAGGGTTGGCCATGGTGGTTCTGGGGACATCAGACCAAGGAAGTGGGTGACCAGGAGGGCAGCTTGGGTAGGGAGCTGGGGTGCAGTGGCAGACAGCATGGATCACCCCGGGGACCCAGAGCTGGGAGGCAGTGAGGAGAGCTGGCGGGAAGAACAGGTGCTGGGGAGCGGAGTATGCGTGCTGGCGAGGTGACATGACCGCACTCGCCGCTGACTCATGGTGCTGGAGCTGCTGCTGCATAATAAACAGAGGCCTGCAAGCCGCTGCTAAAAATATCTCTGCTGGCATCGTTTTCTTCCCGTACGCCAGACACCCAGGGCGTCTCCAGGAACGCGGAGGGCTGGTGCAGAGTTCTGTCAAGTGATCAGCAGGCAAGGTCTTCACAAAGATTGGGACCATTTTCTGTGTGTTTTGCCCACTAAGTCTTTTGTTTGTTTTTGAGAAAGGGTCTCACTGTGCAGTCCAGGCTACCCTTGAATGTGCTATATAGCTCAGGCTGGCTTTGAATTTGAGATCCTTCTGCTTCAGCTTCCTGAGCGCTGAGATTATAGGCATTTACAAACACTGCCAGTTCCCGCCATGCCTGTCCCACAAGGGCTTGCTTTCCCCCCTGTCCTGGGAGGGGACACTGACATGTATTTGCCCAATAGGGGGCCCCTGTGGTTTTGAGGCTCCCACCCTCTTCGTTTCCCATAAAGTGGCCATGTGGGAGGAGGGCTGGGAGCTTGGAGTTTGCTCCAGCATGGTCCAATTCAGGGATCAGCCCTTCTTCCTCCACTCGGCCTGCTCGAGGGGACTCAGCAGTGCGAGGGGCCTCGGCCACAGCCGCCGCCCACAGCACCCTGGGCCATTTCAGGCCTGGCCTCCCTGCTCCCAGGAACTCGCATTAGAAACAGCTCCTACGAGGACGCTGCCCATGGAGGGAGAAGGCCAGGGTCCTGCTGTAGGGAAGCACAGGCCTGGTCACCTGAAGGAATAGCTGCTGACCCTTTCATTCTGCTGGCTGGGAGTCGGTGCTGATGACAAAGCGCTGTTTCAAGTGGGTTTGAGCGTGGCTGGCTGAGAGCTGCTGGCGCCTTCTAGGCTGGGTGCTCAGGATGTCCCCGGAGACTTCAGCGTGCAGCTCTGAGGGAACACAGCCAGGTCCAGACCATGACTTAAACACACACACCTTTCCCTGTCCCTGGGGTCCATGAGACAGCCGTGAGGACATGGAGTCCCCTGCCTCTGTCTCTCTGCCGGCTCTCCAGGGGGACCGCCTGGCCCCCCGGCTTCTCTCCTGTGGCCCTCTGTCCTCTGGAACCTCGCTGTCCGGGCCCTCTTGGTGCCAACTCCCTGTGCCAGTCAGAAGCTGCCCTCTGCAGCGTGCCGGGTGCCCACAGGTCTTGTCTGGCCGTCTTTCTGGCAGTCCCGGCAATGTCTGCTGATGCACAGGCTGTGTGAGGCGCTGTGCTGGGCTCTGGGGACTTACCCGTGTGTAAAAGGAGACCCTGCCCAGGCAGCTGGGTCCCAGGTCTGCCCTGGAAGCTGCACAACTCTGGCACGCTGAGCCTCAGACCCCTGATGCTTTCCCTTTCCGAGCAGTGCTGGTGAAGGGACAGGGGACCTTGAACCTGCTAGGCAAGCGCTCTACCGCTGAGCTGCTGTTTAAACTGTGATCTCTCTGCCTCAGCCTCCTGGGTAGCTGGGATCATAGGTGTGCCTGGCTGCTCCCTGACTCTAAATATTGGTTGGAATTTATTGGGCACTGTTGCTGTTATTGCCATTATTTGCTCTTGAGTTTATTGAATTTTGAGAAAGGGACCTTCCTACCCAGGAACCCTTTAGAAAGAAATGACAGTAGTACCACTTCACGCCAGCTGGATTTTCTTTTATTGTGTTGTTAAGGCCTCATTAACATTATTTCCCTAGGGTGCAGCTTCCCTTCAGCCTTAGCGCACAGACTTCTTGTACTAGGAAGACTGTCTCCCCACTCATGGTGACTTCTCATATCTCTTTCCCAAGAAGCGTGAAACTCAGGTCTCGGACGGCAGAAGGGAGGGGTGCCGAGCCTGGGACGGTTCCCCAGAGTCACCACGTGCACAGATTCAGAGTGCCATTGACATTCAGAACCACTGAGGGTGAGAGAACCAGTTAGTGCCATCTTTCTGAAGGCCGGTCTGGCAGCACCTAATCAGAGCCTGGAGATTTTCTAATTCTGCTTCTCAAAATCAGGGGGTCTTGAGGAAATTACCCCCCACTTAGAGCTGGTGCACCCCACAGCTATGGCAGCATTATTCCTGGTGAAGAAGTGGAAATACAGAAGCGTCCCGTGACAGAGGATGGGAGGGCCTGCAGGCCCCCGTGAGAGCGGGGCTGGGACAGTCAGCACAGCACAGTCAGGTGCTCGCGCGTCCCAGCTCCAGCCAAGCGCAGGCCAGCAGGGCGGGAAATAGGAAGGAAGCAGGCCCAGTGGGCAGGGTGTTCCCACCAAGGGCACTTTCCCTGCCTCTGCACTTCCCCATCCTTTCCCAGTTTCCTACAGTGAACGTGCATTAATAACTTTATATTTCAAAAATTAAAGAAAAATATTTAAGCATGCAATGTTCTTGTCATCCTGTGGAATTGAAGGTCGACATTTCATGAGGAGGACAATTTTAAAGGAGAGGAGGATGGGATTTGGGCTGCAGAACAGGCTGCTGCCACGCTTTGTGTTCGGAGCAGCAGGCAGTAAAATAACTTTGAGGAGAGTCTTTAAAACAGCCTCATTGTGTGCTGAGGCTCAGCGGGGGCTGGGACGGAGCCAAGAGTTTTGCAGGCGGTAGCTCACTCCACCCTCTGGACAGCCCCAGCATTGGGGTTTGCATTTTGCAGACAGGGCTTTGAAGGTGGCAGGAGTGGGTGGTCCTGGCCCAGGTTGCACAGCCCTGGGGCCGGGGTCAGGGCCTCCCAGGTGCAGATGGGCAGCGGGCTTGCTGCCTGGGCAACCAAGGGCCGTGGGACTTCTGCCTCGTGCCTGGGAAGTCTCCCCAGAATCGACACATGGAGGAACTCAGACCGCTGCGGCAGCTCTGAGCCTAGAGAACACACTGGTGTCACCCTGTCGAGGAGCCTTGGAGTCTCCTCCACTCTAGATGCCCAGGAGCGTTTGAGTCTTTGCTGGAGGTTGTTCAGCAAGCACAGCTGCATGCCTTGCGCTGTGCGTGTTTTCCACAGGACTTGACAGCCGCCAGCCGTCGCTGATGAGCGCGCTGTCTCCGTTCTCTTTCAGGACAACGTGTTAAACATCATCAACCAGATCATGGACGAGTGCATCCCGCAGGACCGCGCCCCCCGGGACTTCTGCGTCAAGTTCCCCGAGGAGATCCGGCATGACAACCTGGCCGGCCAGCTGTGGTTTGGTGCTGAGGTAACCTACATGGCACGGTCTGAGCCTGGGAGGCCATGGTGCCCCGGAAGGCCGGGGAGCCGTGAACCTGCGCCCTCCAGGCTACACGGGCGAATGATGCCACCCACAGAGTCTTTGGATGTTCTTAGGGCCCCAGACAGCCGGGACCCACGCGTGGTTCTTTGCAGCAGTAACACCAGTGCGGAGAACAGCATTTCCAGCTGGGCATGGTGGTGCGGCCCTGTTATCCCAGCCATCCAGGAGGCTGAGGCAGGGGATGGAAAGGTCAAGCCCAGTCTGGGCAACTTAATGAGACCCTGTCTCAAAATAAAAATAAAATGTAGGAAAAAGGACCAAGGATGGAGTTGAGTGGTAGAGCGCTCGCCTTGCACATGCGAGGCCCCGGGTGCTATTGCTGGTACACACAAGTGCGCACACCACACCCCCCCAGTGCGTGCACTGGCAGTTCCCCCTCAGCCACTGTGGCAATGGTGATGGTGTTCCGGCTCAGCTTGGTCTTCCTCTCACCACATCTGCCAGCCGCTGTCAGAGTTTTATCTTCATCTCCCAATCAGGAAACAGGCACCAAAAGGAGGTGCCCCATCTTGCCTGATGGCAGGACCAGGTCTCCCCAGCCCAGCGACATCCTGTGACCTGCCCCCTCTCTTCCTCTTGGCCATGCAGTCCTGACCTGGGGCTCCGGGCTCTGACTGTGCTCAGTGGCTCTCAGCTCCTGGGCCTCCAGGGCCTCTCTGGCCTCCTCTCCATGCCCCGCTGGGTCTGCTGGCTCCAACCCGGTTCTCCCCATCTCTCCGCCTGCCTCACTCCTCTGAACTTGACTCTGAGGCATCCTCTTCCCACCTCAGTGCCAGCTCTCTGAAGGGGCCCCGGGTAGTGGGCTGCTGTGAGCAGTGCCAGAGGAGGCAGATGCTGCCCACCACTGGGCCGGGCACGTGTATGTGGGGTGCAATTTCCACGTGTGGTGCCCACAGCTCCCCACTGCTCTGGGGAATCAGCCCCCACTTGCTCTGCCACCCAGGAGGTTGCTTCTTGCCTTGACTCACTCATAGGGATGGGCTGGTGACTGCCCAGCCTATGGACAGGAACCCAAGTCTCAAGGAGTCTCGAGGGGCCAGCCGAATTTGGCAGCCTGAGGGCAGCTGGAGAGTTTGTGTTTGTGCTATACCATGGATCCCAGCAGATGTGGGGGTTCGTGGGTGCAGAGGGGCCCCCAACCTGCCGAGAGCTGATGGCTATCAGGCTCCGGGTGTGGGTGTGAGAAGCATCACATGTCCCTGAGCCCTGAGTGCATTGATACACCATGTCTGTGACCGGCCAGGACCGTGCGCTCATGGAGCTGGGGCAGCGTGCTGTGTCACATGCCTGGCCTCTGGGAACTCCTCACTCCGTGACAGTCAAGCCTTGGGCAGGACTAGGAGGGCAGGGGTCACATCACGGGCCCCCTGAACAGAGCCTGCCCCTACCCTACCTACCCTGGGGTCCAGGTGGGAGCCATGTTGGTCACGGGAAGGCACATTGTCACTGTGCTGCTGTTTGCTCTGGACTTAAGATGAACCCTGGAGGGGACCAGGACAGGGACCACTGAGGCCTGGGGGGTGCCCCTCAGCACGTCTTCTACCCGCAGTGCCTGGCCGCCGGCTCCATCATCATGAACCGAGAGCTGGAGAGCATGGCCATGCGGCCGCTGGCCAAGGAGCTGACGCGCAGCCTGGAGGACGTGCGGGGCGCCCTCCGAGACCAGGCACTGCGTGACCTCAGCACCTACACGGAGAAGATGCGGGAGGCGCTGAGGCACTTTGATGTCCTGTTTGCCGAGTTCGAGCTCAGGTGACGCTGATGGCTTTGGCAGGTGCCCTGAGTGTGGGAGTCGTACTAGTCTTCAGGAATGGGGGGAGGTTCTCTCATTTCCAGCTAGCAAATCCCACCATTCCAGGCACACCTGGAACCCCAGCACTCTGGGAGGCTGAGCTAGGAGGAACCCCAATTTGAGCCCAACCTGGGCAACTTAATAACTTAGCAAGACCTTGTCCCTAAAACAGGATGGGGGATGCAGCTCAGTGCAAAGGGCCTGGGTTTAATCCTCAGTGCTGAAAAAACCCCATAAAACCAAAACCCAACAAACAAACAAAATGGGGAAAACCACAAGAAGCGCAGAAGGGAGCAGCCCTGCTGGTGTGGAGGAACCCTGGAGGTGTAGTGTAGGGTGAGGGGCCTCCAGGGAGGGATGCGAGTAGGGTCGAGCTGTAGTCCAGAGGGGTCAGGGCCCCGAGAGGCCCCACTGCTGTGTGCATAGCTCACCGCGGTTGAGGCAGGGCAGAACACGCTGGCCCATCCTGCGCCCTGCAGACTGGAGGGCCCTGAATGGTTCTTTAGCCAATGACAGTGCCGACTGTTGGCTTTTGCTTTCTTCTCTCTTTGGATTTTCTGAATAGGCTTTCGTGGCAGGAAAAGATTAGGGTTGGTGGTTCGAGGGAAAGAACGCGTTTTCGTCTGGGAACAGCTGGGCACCTGTCCCAGGCTCACGGCCACTCAGCAGACAGCCTGGAGTCCTTGCGCCAGCCAGAGTCGCTGCTGGGCACAGAGCTCTGCGGGGCCTGACTCTGCTGTGACAGGGCACACAGGGCTGTCACACGCACACACTTGCACTCTTGTTCACTTGCTCACCGTCAGGCTGGGGCCAGGGAGGGGCAGCTGCTCAGCGGTAGGGATGGCTGGGGGTGGGGCAGGGCTGTGGGGCCAGAGGTGGCCCTGGACCAGCCCCACAGGAGCTTTGCTTTGAAATGTCGCTGCAAAGCCAACAGCAGTGTTTGTGACGCTGAGGATGCCGCTGAAGGTCAGGGAGGCCTCGGAGCTTGCGGCCTGATACACTGTGCTGTGTCTGCAGCTATGTCTCTGCCATGGTGCCCGTGAAGTCCCCCAGGGAGTACTACGTGCAGCAGGAGGTCATCGTGCTGTTCTGCGAGACTGTGGAGAGGTGAGGACCGGCACCAGGCAGCCACGGGTTGGGCCTCACTGGAGGTTTTTCCTCCATCCCCTATGCTCCCCAGTTGATCCTGTCTGTCCCACCTTTTCTCTGGGCCCAAGGCTAGTGCTGCTGTTGCTCTGCATGGCCAGGAGCAACGCCAGCGGGATCAGCCCCCATAGCTGGCACCCACCCTCGCCCCGCTGCCCACCTCCTGGCTCCTCACCATTATGGCCCATGATGGGGCCCTTGCCAGGCTTCAGGCCTGCAGAGCACACCCTTGGGGTGACTCCTCAGTGTCATCAGAGTCAGGTTTTCTAAATGTATTTGGAAACCAAGTCTTCAATTGTGTTTCTACAGTCTGCTGTGGAGTTAGCAAGTTTGGAAATTGACCAGCATCACATCACAAGTTTGTTATGTTTAAATGACAAATTATTCACTGCTGATTCTTTGAGAGAGATTTCCAGTTGCCAGAAAACGAGGCAACAGGAAGTACTTTTGGTTTCGAAGTCACTGTGGCAGCTGCACCTGCTCACCGCGTGTGGAGAAAGCCCGTGCTGTGCTGCGAGGGGACCTCAACCCCATTCCTAGAAAGCGTCCGCTTCCATGGGGGTTTTTGTCCTGAGCTTATTCTTGGTGCTGGAGTGCTCTGGTTTCCTGGTTAGGCAAAGCTAGCTGGCTCTGTGGGATGTCACCACCGTCCCTGCATACCTCACCTGCTCCCCACACTTGCACTCCCTTCCTGGGTCGCAGGTGGAACAAGTGGAGGACAAATGGGAGGCTGCACTTAGCCACTCTTCCAGGGCTGTCCCGACAGCGCGGCCTTCCCAGCACCAACCTCTGTGTGGGCAAGGGGTGCGGTGGATGCAGGTGAGGGTCGGCGCACCCTTCTCCTGCCCCCACTTGGGTCTAGACCTGGACACGCTGCTCATTCCCTCTCCCCTGGCCAGGGCCCTGGACTGCGGGTACCTCACCCAGGACATGATCGACGACTACGAGCCAGCACTCATGTTCACCATCCCCCGGCTGGCCATCGTGTGGTGAGTGTCCCTCCTGCATGTCGGTAGCAGTCCCCATGCCCTGTCTTAGTTACTTCCATGTCGCCAAGACACAATACCTGACACCCCCACATTAAGGGAGGAGAGGGTTTTCTTAGGTCACAGTGGATAGAAGTTTCAGCCCATGGTCTGCTGGCTGCCAGGCAGGGCAGCATGGCAGAGGGGCATCACAGACGAGGAACAGCCCATGGCAGGGAAGGAAGCAGCAGCCATCAAGAGAGGATGAAGGATGTGTATCTTCCAGGTCACATGCACAGTGACCCACCTCTTCCCATCAGGCCTCACCTCCCAACATTACACCCGTGATCCACCTGTGAGCACAGGAGGCTCTAGGTGGACATCAGGATATAAGCTGTAACACTCTCTGTCCCTCAGCTCTCTGGAGCAGTCACCAGAGGGGCCATTGGGCCTCCTCAGCAGATGAGAAGCTGAGTATCCACAGCACCCCCTACTTGACTTTGTCTGTGTGGGAGGGAGCAACATGGCCGGACCTTGTCACCTGCTGCACAACAGGCGTGATGGACAGCAGCTCACTGGTCGTAGACACAGCCCTCTACACAGGGCCACTCGAGGTTGCCTCCAGGGTAGAGTCACATGCAGGGGCTCTGCAGTGACAGGAAGACAAGGTGCCTCTGGTAGTTTGACTCTTGGGCTGGTGGGAAGGTGATTGCCATGTGGGCTGGGGGTGCCTGCTTCCGGGAGTCTTCATGCTGGCAAGAGACACCAGATCCAGGGAGAGCACTGGCAGCTTTCATGGCCTGCGGGGCTCAGAGACACGAGGCAGCCCCTGGGTTGGGGTCTTCAGTACCCGAGGCCAGAAGAGCTGAGGCACCTGCAGAGCATTTCCAGGGCAGAGCCTGGGTGTCTCGGGCTTATTCCTCTGCTGCTCCTCCCTGACTCTGCTTCCCTGCCAGCTGCTGGTGTCACTGAGGAGGCAAGTGTTTCTGGAGGAGAGCTCAAGGGGGACCTCTGGCCTCATGACCAGGAAAGCAGCGCTGTGAGCTACTGGCTTGCAGGTGCAGAGCTGGCAGAGTGGGGTGGGGAGTCCAGGGACAGATGCCCACTGCGGGTGTGGATGTCTGTGATGTGGCTGGGGAGTGTGTGGTGGGCACCGAGGCCAGGACGGGCCCAGGCCTGGCCATGGAGAGGAGTCCCTGGGCTCAGGCACACGCAGGTGCTGGGCCAAGCAGCCCCTCCGCGGGAGTGGGGGTGCCGGGAGAGTGTGCAGGGGTGATAGTGGGTCAGCACAGCACTGTGTTCTGTGTGCACGGACAGAGGAGCGTCCCCCTGCAGAGGGACAGGTAGAGTAGGAGAGCGTCCAGCCGCCCTGGCCAGGACGTCTGGTTATCCATGTCCTCCTCAGGTGCCTTTTTGGGACATCTCTGGGATGTCCTCTTGGCACTGTGTAACTCTTAGTGCTTTTCTAGAACCTTCTAATGCCTCCATGTCCCAGCCACCCTCTCCTCATCTTCTTTCTTCAGAGTTTTGTTCTTTCCCCAAGATGGCAGACTGACAGAGCAGGCCAGGCCCTGTCAGTCTGAGGGACTGGAGGAGTCTCTTTAAATCCCTTTACTAATCGATAGCGTTTGGAAATGTTGTCGCCTGAGGGTGTTGAGCTGGAGGACCAGCGTCCCCGTGGCCAGCGCGAAGTGGCTTGGACTCCCGCCCTGGCCTGCAGAGCCCCTTCGATGGCCTTGTGACTCCGCTGCATGGTTTTCACGTCTGTGTCGTCCCTGTGCTCACGCACGCAAGCCTGAGGGACGCCGCTGCTGTGTTTCTGTGGGTTCGCCATCCAGGCCCCTTGTCAGCGGGGTTTGTGTCCTGCATGCATCTCCCCACCCAGGGCAGCCGCGCTACCCCTCATCTGCCCGCTGCCCTGGGGCCTGGAGTCGGGTAGCCCAGGGCTGCTGCAGCATCCTGCTGCGTGGGTCTCATGGGGCGTAAATGTGTGTTTACAAAGATTATCCCTAAAGTGTCACTTGTAACCAAAAATAATTTGAGAGGGGTACATATCCAGAATTAAGGGATTGATTTAAAATCAGTCTAGCCCAGTGGGGGTGAACGTTTTAGAACTTTCGGTGATACAAAGAGCTCGCTGTGGTACGCCTGCCATCTATTTACCACCTCTGGTCTCGCCAGTAAAGCAGTTTTAGAGAAAAACCTCAAATGCCATGCAAAATATCCCTAGTGTGTTCATACAAGTTGTTATCAAGTACTATGTATTTACTTTACAAAATTACCAAATTTTTTAATATGACAGATAAAACTTATGCAAACAGAAAGCTAAGCAACAAATAGTCTTTTATTATTGTTAAAATATGCGTAACACAACGTACCATTTTAACCCCCTCTGAGGGTACCATTCAGTGTCATTAAGAATAGTCAGGCTGTGTACAGCCATCACCACCATCCAGCTCCATCCTAAACCAGGCCTATCTGCTTTAAACACTGACTTCCCACCTTCCCCTCCCCCGCACTACCTTCCGTCTCTATGGATTTGATTACTCTAGGGACCTCCTTAAGACAATCACACAGGACTTGCCCTTTTAGGACCGAACGGTTTCACTTGCTGTGATGTCAGGGTTCACCTATGGAATCCTGAAATTCTGTAAATATTGGAATTTGCTTCCCTTTTAAAAGACTGAATAATATCCCAATGCATGCAATTAAATGTCCTTTAATGAGATTTGCAGTAGTATTGAAAGGAATAAAATACCTAGGAATAAATGTCAACAAAGAGGTGAAAAGACATGGATGCCAAAAGCCACATAATGCTGCTAAAAAATTAAAGATCTACAAAAATGGAAAGAAAATACCATGTTCATGGATTAAAAGACTAAATATCTTAGGATGGCAACACACTCCAAAGTGATCTGTGGTTCCTGAAATTCCTATCAAAATACTGCTACCTCATTCCTCATGTAAATGAGAAAGCTGATCCTCAAATTCATTTGGAACTGCAGTGGGGCCTGAATAGGCAAGACAATGTTAAGAAAGAAACCAGTGTCAGAGGAGTCATGCACCCAGATTTCAAAATCCAGGAGTCACTACAGCACTCTCGAAAAGGTATTTAAAGAGGATATCAGAAAATGGAGAGATATCCCTTGCTCTTGGGTAGGAAGAACCAATATAGTGAAAATGGCCATATTTCTGAAACTGTTATACAGATTTAATGCAATCCTGATCAAATTTCCAATAGCACAGCTCACAGAATTAGAGAAAACAATCCTAAAATTCGTTTGGGACCAGCAGAGACCTAGAATAGCAAAGGCAATTTTGGGAAACAAAGGCAAGGCAGGGGGATCACAATTATACTACAAAGCTACTGTGATAAAAACAGCATGGTACTGGAAAAAAAACAGACCCAAGGATCAATGGAACAGATCGGAAGGTACAGAAACAACTCCAGACACACTCAGTTACCTTATCTTTGACAAAGGTACCAAACACCTTCACTGGAAGGAAGATAGCCTCTTTAATAAATGGTGCCAGAAAAACTGGCTTTGCATGTGCTGAAGATTAAAATTGGACCAAATGGGACCCGTATCTTTCACCATGAACTAAACTAAAGTTGAAATGGATCAAAGATCTAAATATTAAAACAGAAACAGTAAATCTTCTGGAAGATAGAATAGGTAGAACTCTTAAAGACATTAGTGTAGGCAAAGACTTTATGAATAAAACCTGTATCCCACAGGAACTATCACAAAGAATAAACAAATGGGATCTCATCCTATTAAAAAGCTTTTGCATGGCAAGAGAAGCCACCAACAGAATGAAGAGACAACCCACAATGTGGGAGAAAATATTTGCCAACTGTTCCTCAGACAAAGGATTACTATCAATAACATACAAAGAACTCAAAAATCTGAGACACCCCCCCCAAATGGGTATCTGAGACAAATACACACTTCTCAGATGAAGAAATACAAACAGCAAATAAATGTATGAAAAAATGTTCAACATCACTGGTCATTCGAGAGATGCAAATTAAAACAGCACTGAGATTCCACCTCATCCCAGAAACAATGGCTATTATCAAGACATCAACCAATAACAAATGCTGGAGGGCTGTGGGGGAAAAAAGAACCCTTCTCCACTGTTGATGGGAGTGCAGACTGGTGCAACCACTGTGGAAGTCAGTGTGGAGATTTCTCAAAAAAATAGAACTAGAGGTCCCATTTGACCCAGCTATTCCCCTTCTGGGTATCTTCCCAAAAGAATTAAAAGCATCATACCACAGTGATACATACACACCTATGTTTATATCTGCACAGATTGTAATAGCCAAATCTTGGAAACAGCCCAAGTGTCCATCAACTGGTGAGCAGATAAAGAAGATATGGCTTTTATATACAATGGAGTTCTACTCTGCCATAAAGAAGGATAAGCTCGAGACGTTCCTAGGTAAATGAATGCACCTTGAGACCATACTCTTAAGTGAAATAAATCAGACACACATATGTCCAGACAGTTACTGTGTTGTTTCTCTAGTGTGGGAAACCAAACGTGTAAATAAGGACTAAAATGTATAATAGGTATTGTGAAATAGGAAGAAAATGTTCAAATGGGGAGGAGAAAAAGGGAGGGGGAAGGGGAAAGGAAAGAAGGGAAAAGTAAAAAAAGTGATAAAAGAAGGAAAAATGGAAATAAAACTTTTGTAAATGGCGGAGGGAAGAGGGATTAAAGGGAGGGCAGGGAATGGGAAAAAAAGAATCAAGTTATACCATGTACAGGTACAGATTCTTTATGATGAATGTGATCATTTTGTATACCCAAAATGTGCCAATAAAATCTGATTGGAGAAAAAAAGTGACTTCAAAAAAACCCCTAAGAATAAAATACTATTGTACTTGCTTTATGACACATGTAAAGACCAGTGGAGTAGAATCAAGAGGCCAGAAATACACCCCAAAGTCTGTGTTCAACTGATCTTTGACAAGGTGCCAGGACTATTTGGCAGGGGAAAGAGCATCCTCCTAAATACGAGCTGCTGGACCAAGTGCGCGGCCACTTTCAAAAGACAAAATTGGACCCCGTGATGTTTAATTTTCTATGTCAACTCGGCTGTGCCTTGGCAACCAGATGTTTGACCAAATACTGGTCAAGATGCTGCTTTGAAGGCATTTTGAGGGTGAGGTTCACATGCAGACCAGTGCCCCCTGAGCACAGCAAGTGACCCTTCATCACACAAATGGGCCTCATCTGGTCAGCTGCAGGAGGTCCCCAAGGGCAGGGAATTCTGCAGATGGCCCTCAGCCTTGAGCTCAAGGTTACCTCTTCCTAGTCTCCAGCCTGCTGTGCACCCTGCAGATTCTGGACTTGCCAGCCCCTCTACTGCATGAACTAATTCCTTAAAATAAATATATCCCCGTCACGCCCGAGCCTCTCATCCTAATTCAGGGAGTAAATACGCACGTTCTCAGACTCAGCAATGGATCTTAGATTTGACACCAAACACACTAGCAACAAAACAAAACAAAACAAAACAAAACAAAGTAAACCGGACCTCATTGCAGTTGGCTTTTGTGTGTCAAGGACACTACCATCAAAGTGGAAAGACAACCTGAGGAATGGGAGGAAATATTTGCAAATCATCTGTGTGATAAATGCTTAGTGTGCAGAGTAGATGAAGAATCCTCACAACTCAACAGCAAAGAGACAAGGAACCCAATTCAGAAACAGCAAAAGGCTTGGGTAGACATTTCTCCGAAGAAGATACACGGGAAGCTAACCAGCACGAGAAAAGATGTTCAGCACCGCTGGTCATTGAAGAGATGCAAGTCGAAGCCATAAGAAGGCACTGCCGCAGGCCCCAGGGTGGCGGCAGACAGGCTGGGAAGGGGGAGGCTAGGTAAGGAAGCGGAAGCGGACGCTGCAGGGCACTGCTGTGGCTGCATGGTGCAGGGCGGTGGCTCTCTATGAAGACACCTATCACCTCTGCAGGGATAAGCGGCGCCCTTAGTTCACACAGATAAGCCTTCACAGCCCTGGTCTGTGCTCAGATGAGGAGGCAGGGACACAGATGGGCATTCCCTGGGGACCCATGGCACACCAAGACCTGAGCCCAGACCTATGCCATCAGGTACCCGGTGACCCCAGGAGGAGCAGCCTGAGGGGTGGCGCTCCAGGAGAGAGGTCGGACACACGGATGGAGTTCCCTCTGCAGGCGCTGGGCAGGGCCGCAGGCGGCACCCAAGAGGGCAGCCTTCAGCAGGTGCTGAGTCGGATGCCAGCCTGGGGAAAATGAGGAAAGAAAGCCCCCATGCTGGAGAGGGGATGCCCTGGAGGAGGAGCCGAGGAGTCCACGTGCAACCTCCATTCTCCAACTTACGTTTTGCTTTTGGAGAGGGCGGTTTCAGGTCTCATGCTCAGAAAACCACACAGATCCATTTGGACCCAATTCTAGGTCCTCCACTCCCAAGGAGGTGGGCATAGCTGACAAATCTCCACGCTAATTTGTCTGATTGTGACACCGATGTGTATGAATCTGTTCGTAGGGTGATTTTGGGACCCTTCTTGTAAACACGTGCCCATCAACTTCAGAAGAGGAGAAAGCCCGGGTGATCATTTTCATTGCCTTTTTCTGAGCTTCTGTAAGGCCCTGTCATGAGAACTCCAGGGTGAGACTGGAACTGGGAGGCAGGGCTTCCACATGGTGCTAGTGCAGGTGTCAGTGCTGAGGGGTCCCAGGCCCCCTCCCCGGGGTCACGGGGTAACCGGGCTGGCTTGTGTGTCTCTACTGCAGTGGCCTTGTGGTCTACGCAGATGGACCCCTGAACCTGGAGCGCAAGGTGGAGGACATGTCCGAGCTTTTCCGGCCCTTCCACACGTTGCTGCGGAAAATCAGGTGGGGACTTGGTTGGGGGGAGGGGAGGATGGGAGTCGGGGGAGGGGGGGGGAGAGGCGTGCTAAGCGAAGGCTTTAGCCCCTGCGGATCATCCCAGGCCAGGTAACATTCCTCCTGGGTCGTGCCAGACCCCATGGTGGTCAAAACCAGCCTCATGGGCCGGGGCTGTAGCTCAGCAGTAGAGCTCTTGACCAACATGTGTGAGACCCTGGGTTTAATATCTTGCACCACAAAAACAAAACAAACCCACTCTTGTTTTTGCCCAATCTAGGCCTCTCCCGCAGTGGGCAGCTCTTTAGTGCTGAGCTTTAGCAAGTGACAGACTTCACACTGCCTAGGGTGCCCCAGACAGCCCGCTGCTTGCTCTTTACCCATCCCAAGCCCTGAAGTCTGCTTCCGTTTCGGTCATTGGTGTGCGGATGTTGCTCTTTGTCTTTAGTGGTTGGTATCTGAAGCTTGTGTCCACATGTGTTGGAGCCCTTTTGGAACTCCACAGCTTTCTGTGGTGTGGGTTGAGTTCTCTGCCCAGTGGCAGCCTCCCGGCGGACTGGGGCCAGGGGATTGCCTGAGACTTGGGTGCACCCCTGTCCTGTGGCCCCAGGTACCGTTTCCTCCCACAGCCCCTGTCCCTGGAAAGCTCTCTCCCCTGCATGGTGCTGAAGCTGCAGACCTCTGGGCCCTCGCAGAGCCCTCCCTGGGTCTGGGGAAACATCCTGAGGCCTCCTCAGAAGCTGCCAGCCAGGGCCAGGATTCCCCAAGAGCATGGGGCCCTGCCCCACGCGGAGCCAGAGGTGCCGTGAGTCGGTCAGAGGTGACCCCATGGAGCCCCGGCAGGTGGCCCTTGGTAAGTCAGTGGGTGAGATGTGCGTAGTCCAGTTGAGGTTCTCCTGGGCCAGTGGTGGTGAACCTCCAGCACGTATGCTGTTATGGGCTGTTTGTATCATTGAAAACTTTAATGAAAGGTTCCACCCTCACTGATCTAGGAGATGGCTGTAGGAGGAGGACGGTGGCCCCTGGGCCCAGAGCCAAGGTCTGGCCCTGCCTCGGTGTGGGAGAGGAGACGGCCATCCGTGGAGAGGCGGTGGATGGTGCCAAGACCTGGAAAGAGACCACAGGGCCCCAGCAGATGGGACGGGAGCTGAAGACTTGGGGAAGGGAATGGAGTCAGGCAGGGCAGTGCCGACCTCGGGAGGCCACGTCAGGGGTCTTGGGAGGGGTCTGCCCTTGCTGTAGGAGGTGGCGAGGAAGCTCAGGGCTCACTGGGCCTGGAAGCAGGCTGTCCACAAGTGACATTGTGGTGCGGCAGGTGCATCTGAGGGGGACAGGGCTCAGCCACAGGGGGTTGCCGTTGAGAGAGACCCCTGTAGTATCTGAGAAGCCAAAGTTCCCAGCTGCACCAGGCATGGTGGCATACGCCTGTAATCCCAACCCCTCAGGAGGCTGAGCTATGAAGCTCACAAGTTCAAGGCCAGCTTGGGCAATTTAGTGAGACCTCATCTCAAAGTAGATAATGAAAAGGACTGGGGATGTAGCTCAGTGGTAGAACACTTGCCTGGTGTGCAGGCTGTGGGTTTGGTTCCCAGTACTCCAAACAAACTAACAAAGTATCCCAGATACCATTAAGTATCTGTCCTGACATATTATCCACAGTGCCAGTGTGGGCAGCAAGCCCTCACATCCAGCCGTGGCTCTGACCTGCAGCTGCCATCCTGGATGGGACGGCTGTGACCAGGTGTGCAGCCCTGCCTGCCACCTCTGCGAGCTGTTGCTCGTGTTCCCCACGTGTGGAGATAGCGGGTATCCACAAGTGGCCTCGGCTATGCCATGGACAGCGGCTGAGGACCTACGTGTCACCATGTCTGCTGTGGCCCAATGTTTTTAACACCTTCAGACACTGACACCTTCCTCTCGGGGTCCTGTGCCCATCCTGGGAGGGAAAACCAAGAGGGAAATACCTAGAGTGCTGAAAAATGAACTTGTCACCCATCAAAAATAATTGGTGAGTAAGTTTTTGTGAATGAATATTTATTAAGTGAGTGCTGTTAAATACAGGCAGACGTGACCAGCCACCATCACATCTTTTCTAAGAACACTGTGAGGCATCGCCTTGGGGCAGGCAGGTTGCCTCAGGTTAGAGCAGGCTGATCCTTCCGATGTGAAGACTGGAAAAAGCTGGATAGGTCTAAAAAATCGTACTGGCGAAGTTCACTAAGCTGTGGAAGTGAGGCTCGGAGGATGAGGAGGTGAGCTCCCTGTCTTACTTGGCACTTTTTTTTTTCCCCAAGAAGCATTTGACAGTTCTGGTGTCTGCTTGTTCTGGGCTCGGGCTCCGCAGCCAGGGTCTCTGCAGGGAGAGAGAGTCAGGTCGAGGGGCTGGTGAAGGCGCGGGAGGCATGGGGCTTTCCGGCTGTATCATGCCGGTTCTGGGGAGGCGAGGAGTCTGGCAAAAGCTGCCGCAATCTGCAAACGTGAGGCAGCGAAGGCCTCCCTCAGGCACACCGCCAGGCCCCCCGGGGACGGCTGCCAGATTCCAGAGCTGCGGGAGGCTGGAGGCAGAGCTGGACCAGAAAGGCAGAATCGGATCTCCCGGCGGCCGTGGGGTCTGGGAAAACAGAGACCCACCTGGCTCAGAGCAGCAGCAACCAGACAGTAGCTGCGGCTGAGCCCCAGCCTGCGTGACCTCTGAAGGAGACTCAAAGATGGACTGTCACACCACCTGCCTAACAGAGCCCCTTGGCTGTCACCTCTGTGACTCTTCTATACCCAGTGTCCATCATATAATCTAAAATTGCTGAAAATATAAAGCAGCAAGACAAAATGACTGATGGCTAATGTAGGCTGCAGATGACTCAGATATTAGAATTAAATAAATGCTTGAACATAAATACTTGAACATAGTTGTGATTAGTGTACTAAAGGAAGTAGAAGGGGAAATTAGATAGTAAGATGGAGAATTTAGAGTTGAATTTTTTTTTTTTTTTTTTTTTTTTTTTTGCGGTACCGGGGATTGAACTCACAACCTCGCGCCTGCCAGGGCAGGCGCTTAAGGCACTGAGCCAAACTCCCAGCCCGGGTTTTTTTGAGGCAGGGTCGCACTATGTAGCTCAGGCCAGCCTTGTGCTCGCGTTGTAGCCCAAGCCGGCCTCGAACCCACAACGCTCCACCTACCTCAGCCTCCCGAGTGCTGGGATTAAAGGCGTGCGCCACCACGCCCGGCTTAGAGTTGAAATTTATAAAAAAGGAAACAAATAATATTCTAGAGCCAAGAAAATTCACAGCCCGAAAGTAAAGACACAGTGAATGGCTTTGTTAGCAGATCAGACCCAGCAGAACGCAAGTAATGACTTTAAGGAAGCTCAGTAGAGGAGACACAGACAGGAGCATGGGGGCAACAAATATGTGAGAAGTGACAGCAGAATGCACCGTAAGAGATGTGTGCGACACACTCAGATGGTCTAACATGTAACCTGAGTCCCAGAGAAAGGGAGAGAGAAGGGGCAGAAGCAATGGTCAAAGCAATAATGGCAAGAATCTTCCAAAACTGTTGAGAAATCTACCCATAGATTCAGGCTGCTCAAGAAAACTGTAACCAAGACAAAGAGTCATACCTTGTCATGGTAAAGTTGTCAAAACATGTTAACAGCTGCAAGAGAAAAAGGGACATGTTACTTTGAAAGGAACATAAGGTAGATGATTATCATCTCAAAAATCAGAATGGTAGCCAGGCATGGTGGTGCACGCCTTTAATCCCAGCACTCGGGAGGCTGAGGTAGGTGGAGCGTTGTGAGTTCAAGGCCCGCTTGGGCTACAACGCGAGTGCAAGGCCGGCCTGAACTACATAGTGCGACCCTGCCTCAAAGAACTAGGGCTGGGAGTTTGGCTCAGTGGCTTAAGTGCCTGTCTGGCAGACGTGAGTCTGTGAGTTCGATTCCCAGTGCTGAAAAAAAAAAAATCAGAATGGTGGAAGCCAGTGTGTCCTGAGACTCTATGTACAGTGTATTCAAAATGCTGAAAGAAAGTGGGTGCCAACCAGAATTTATAACCAGCAAAAATATCCCTCAGAAATGAAGAAGAAATAATGAATTATTACAAAACACAAAGCTGAACAACTTTGTTAGCAGCAGGCTGGCCATAAAGAAAAACTGATTGGAGTTCTTCAGGAAAGAGAAGTACCACAGATGGAAAAGTAAAATGCAATGCAAGAGGCTAAAGTTCTGATAAGATTATTATAAATGAGTATGGAAAGCATTAAATGCTATAAATTAGAAAAGAGTTTTAAAATTTTAAAAATTTTAGAATGCTATAAATTGGAACGGAAGAAATGATGCAAATAATTTATTTAAATTTCACCTGAGAAAATATTAAGTTTGTCATACCCCAAGAAAGCAAAGAAATAATAAAAATAAGAACAGATATCAATGAATTAGAAAGCAAATGTACAGTAGAGAAAAATGAACAAAGGCAGAAGTTGATCTTTGAAAAGATAAATAGAAACGATAATCCCACAACAAGACTAATCAAGGGCAAGGAGAGAAAATGTAAGTCACCATTGATAAAACTTGACAGAGACATCACTACAGATCTTACAGACATGGGTGTGACAGAAAGAGGACACTGGGAACAAATCTATATCAATATATTCAACAGAACAAATTCCTCAAGAATGTAATCAAAGCTGACAGAAGAAATAGAGCATCTCTTCAGTCCACACATTGAATCCATTATCTAAAAGCCTTCCTATAAATAAAATATCAACAGAATAAAAAGTTTGGAAGCAGACCAGTAACATCCAATTTCCTGATCGATGCATTGCAGAACCCTGGGGGAATGGTTGCTTTTTCCTAATAAATGGGCTGAGCTGGCAGGTCTCCACATGAGAAGACAGTGTCATTTCCAGAGCTCTCCTGGTGTCTGGATTCTCACCACAGTCACAGACAAAATCAATTCCAGAGAGACTGCAGAAAGCAAAGTGAATCTCACCCCAGGAAGAATGGCTATTGTCAAGAAATCAACCAATAACAAATGCTGGAGGGCCGTGGGGAAAAAGGAACCCTTCTCCACTGTGGGTAGGAGTGTAGACTGGTGCAACCACTGTGGAAATCAGTGTGGAGCTTCCTCAAAAAACTAGAATTGGAGGTCCCATTAGACCTAGCTATTCCCTGCTAGGTATCTTCCCAGAAGAATTAAAAACATGGTACCACAAGGATATATGTACACCAATGTTTATAGCAACACAATTTATAATAGTTAAATCTTGGAAACAACCCAAATACCCATCAGCTGAGGAATGGGTTAAAAAAAGATGTGATGTTTTTATACAATGGAGTACTACTCAGCCATAAACTGGAGACTATAGGTAAACAGATGCAGCTCGAGACCATAGTCATAAGTGAAATAAACCAGACACACATGTGCAAACATCGTACTGTCTCCCTGGTGTGAGAAGCTGAGAGAGTAAATGAGACCAAAGTATACAATAGATATTGTAAAATAGGAGGAAACTGTTCAAAAGGAAAGAGAAACTGGGATGGGGGAAAGGAAAAAAGGAAGAGAAAAGCAAAAAAAAAATATATATATATATGTATATATACACAAGATAGTTATACTAATTTCTCTTAGCTCACTAAAAAGAAAGGTTTGTGCTAATATTGTTTGGACAATTAAATACCAATATCTTGTACTCTGAGTAACTAAAGATAACAATTCACAATGTATTAACCATTGTCACCCTCCTACTATCTTGTTTTGAAATTTTTTTTTCTCTTTAAAAATAAAAAGAAATCAAAGTGAAAAATAAAACAATAGAACTTTTGGAGAAGATCATGGAGAGTATCTTTGTGACCCTGGACTAGGCAAATATTTCTTAGGCATAAAAGCATTAACGTTTAAAACTTCAGTTTATGCAAAGACACCATTAAGAGAGTACAAAGGCAAGCACCAGAGTGGGAGGCCGTATCCAGTGAGAACTCGAACCCAAGCTGCGCGTGGCACTGCTGCACATCCGGAAGAAAAGGATGAACTGGTGAGGAGGGCAGAGGCCTCGCGGTGGCGCGGCCCACGCTGCTGGCTCAGGGCTGGACGGCGCTTGACCCGCCTTGCCAGGCACAGTACGAGGGGAGACCGTCACATGCCCACTAGAGAGGATGGTATGATTGAAGACATGGCAGGAGGGGAGGAGAAGGGGAAATGAGAAGGACAAGATGCGCCATGTGCATGTGTCAGTATCCCAGTCAGTGTGTATTCATGATGTATCACAAACATAAAATAATAAAAAATATTTTTAAAAGAAATCAAACCCAGTGTTGATGCAGGTCACAAGTGGGCAGAGCTGTCAAGCGGGTCCGCACAGTCCCCTACACCCTGCGGGACAGCAGTGCCCCTCTGTGGTCTCCTGGGGGAACGCACCTGTGTCTTCTGGAGAGACGCTTGGGGACAGGAGGACACGGATGGGCCGAGTGGACCGCGGTGTGTTTACAGCAGACCTGGGGCCCCGAGAACGAGCAGCTTGTGGCCACGTACCTCGCTGTGGCCAAATCCTTCGTCACAGGTTGCCAGATCTGTGCAACCACGGTAGGATGCCCAACAAAATTCGAGTTTCAGATGGCAATGAATACTTGGTGTTGTATAAGCAGGTCCCAAACGTGGGGCCTCCAGGGTCTACTTACACTTTGCACTTAGACTTAAAAGTTTTTGTTCTTCATCAGAAGTTGAGATTTCATAAGGTATCCTGTATTGTGTCCAGTGCTCTGCACTAGCATGATGTCAGCCAGCAAAGCCTGCCACAGCATGGTGGACTGTGATTTCTGTTACCCCAGAACACGCAGGCAGGTGAGGCCACCTTGCCTGTGCCTTCAAGGCAGCAGCAGTGCTGGGGCATGGGCCCTGGGGACCTGGTTAGTGCTTAGCTCTTGACCTGACAACGTCTGCCTGGTCCTGTCCAGGCTGTGTGAGTTCAGCGAGCTACGCTGCTCTGGGAAGCAAACTTTCCTCTCCGTGCTCGGGGCCAGCCAAACTTCTGCCAGCAGAGCAGCGTGCAGCCAGCCTGGCAGCCCTGCTGTGGGCTCATCCTAGTTGTTACAAATTAAGGACATTTTCAAGTGTCAACTGCAGTGCTGGCCTCCTGGAAGGAGGCAGTTGCCCCACCATCCCCACGGGGCCCTGCATCTCTCTTTGCTGCAGTAGTGGTCAGAGGGTGGCCATTATCTGTCCAGATGTCTGTCTCCCCACAGACCCTCAGCGCCAGCGCCTGGAGAAGGGCCTGGAAATCTATATGTAAGCCAACACGTACTTTTTTCACTCTTTTAATACAATCCATGCATTCCTGAGAATCAGGGCTTTCTTGTTTCCAGTGAGAGGTTCCAGAATCTCATTGTTAAGAAAAAAACCATCCCAGAGTCACTGGCGGCCCCGCTCCTGCTGTGTGGCGTGGAGCAGACTGGAGACCAGCACCTTGCTTTGTAGTGGAAGATGCGTCATGGTTCCATGTGAATTTAGTGCAAGCTTTGGTTGCCTGGTTGCTTTCCTGCGATGCAGACCTCAGGGGCTGCATCTACTCCTGTCCAAAGAGGTGTGTGGGGGCCTTTGGGACACTCACACTTGTTTTGGTCTTGACCTGCAGGGATCTGCTGCAGGCGCTGACCGAAGAGGAGCTGCACACGCTGGAGCGGAGCCTGTGTGTGTCCCAGGAGGTGGAGCTGCCCATCCGCACTGAGGCCCAGATGCCCTCTGCCCTGGCACCCGCCTTTCCCACGCCACTCCCCACCGAGGAGCCGCTGTCCACCAAGGCCACAGATCCGGAGGCAGAGCTGGCCTGCTCCATGCAGTACGATGACCAGGAGCTGGAGGAGCTCAACCGCATGGTGCACAGGGCTGGAGACGAGATGTCGTCCCTGCTCTCACCGCCCAGTGCCTGCCAGTCCCCTGCGCACAGGCCAGGGGCCGAGGGCAGCCCCCATGGGGAGCCCTCCCCGGGCAGAGCGCGGTTGAAGTCAGGTGGTGATGAGGAGGAACGGGTGTTCTTCATGGAGGACGTGGAGGCGGCCGAGACACCTGCTAAGCCCGAGCCCCCGGGCAGCCCGTTTGCATGGGCAGGCAGCAACCCTGAGAGAGGGCAGAGTGGACAGCACAGTGAGGTGCCGGTCGAGGTGGCCACCAGAGAGAAGGAGGAGGACCGGAGCAACAACAACACGGAAGACAGCCAGGCGCGGGCGTCTGGAGCCCTGGGCTCCACTTGCAGCTGCCTGGACTCGCAGCTGTACCTGGATAGCTGGGAGGTGAATGTGGAGGACGCGAAGACGGCCGAGTTGATCGCCCACCGGACAGGGGGCATGAAGCTCTCGGCCACTGTCATCTTCAACCCCAAGTCACCCGCCTCCCCGGACTCTGCTGTGGCCTCCCAAGATACCCCAGGCCTCGGCGTTTCCCCTTCAGAAGCCGGGGCTGAGGGGCTGGGGCAGGGCTCCCACAAACTCAGTGCTGCAGCCACCAACTGCCTGCTGCACTCCTGCGTGTGCTGCGGTAGCTGCCAGGCCGGCAGGGAGGACGCCGTGGAGTGCCTGCCGGAGAAGTGCAGCCCGGGAGGCATCGTCGGTGCCGCCCACCCCGCCATGGGTTTGGCCAAGGCTGATGACAAGGCCAAGGCCACGCTCCCCACAGACGGTGTCCCCTCGCCCAGTAAGTGCCTGCCTTCCACCTCAGGACCCCTGCCGGACACAGCAGACGGGACATGGGGAGAGGGTGAGGCCCTGCGGCAGCGGGAGGAGCCCGAGGCCCAGGAGCTGGACCTCAGGAGGCCCACCACCACCAGTGGCAGTGACAGCCCACAAAGAGACACCATCCAGGACGACCCAACGCCACCATCAGGCTCGAGGTAAGGTCGGCTCTGCGTCAGGGACCCGACCCCTCACTTTCTGCTCAGGATCTGCCATGCTGTGAAATGCAGTCAAGAGGTTGCTGACGTCCCGGGGCCCAGTGTGCGGTGTGTGAGGCCCTGGGAGGGCTGGCCCTGCAGGAGGTCAGGAGCTGGGAAGTGACCCCTGGGGGCAACCTCCCTGTGGGGTGACGTGGGCACCGTGCCAAGCCCCAGGTGACCCACACTTGGGGGCTGGGCAATGGTGGGCAGCAGGGCCCCTTATGCCTTGCTGGTTGCTGTGGACTGGGGCTGAGTGCGCTGCCCGCTTCTCCGTGCTGACCGCCGTGGCTGGGGCTGGGGGTGGCAGCCACTAGCAGAGGCCGTGGTGGGATCGTAGGCAAGTTCTCAACAGCGTTTCCAGGGCCAGTGTCCTTCCCTGCCTTCCCCATGGGCCCCTGTGGGGCAGGGGCTGCAGGACCTGGGTGCAGCCCTGGGGGAGCTGTAAGTGTAAACTCGAGACTTCCAGGTTGCTGGCCACCCCAGCACACCCCTCCAGCTCGGAGGTCCTGGCTGCTGTCACCACCTGTCCAATATGTGACCCACCTACTCTGCGGTGAGGTCAAGAGTCTGGCTGGTGCCACCCCATCCAGCCCCTCCCTGCCTCAGTGGGTCTCCCTGGCTGTCACCTCAGACTCCTGAGGGCTGGCCTCAACCTCTCCCCTAAACCAGTGCATGTGGCGTGTGTGCTCTTCTGTGCTGGAGCCCCAGGAGGTGGCAGACAGTTGACCCCTCACACCTCCCAGACTCACTGGCGGGTGCACGCCTGCCCTGTGTGCATGTGGGCCGGGCTGCAGGGCTGGTCCTCAGTTGTCTCCTCGAGGAGGAGGGCAGCGCAGGGAGGGCTTGCTGTTCTCTGCGCTCCTCCCAACTGGCTCCTCCTGGCCCCACATCCTGCCCTCTTGCCCTGCGCTGCTGCTCTCTCCTCTCCGCCCTCCTTGCGTGGCTCCTCCCAGCTGCCCGGCCACCTTTGCTGTTATTGGTCCCAATTTTATACCCCACTTCTCCGCCTCCTGGACTCATCTCAGCTTCCCAGGTCAGCGGCTAGGTGACCCCCAGGCAGGGGCTGTGTTATATGGATATGGATCCCCACCTCAGGGTGACTGCGCTCCCACCTGAGTCCCATGGCCTTGGTGTGGTGTGGACCCTGGCCAGGGGCACCCTCAGCCCCACAGGTCCCGCCCATCCTTCCAACATGGAGGTGACTGACAGTCCAGGCCAGGGGAGGCTGAGTGTGGCCAGCATGGCAGGAAAGGAGCCGCTAGGTGGCAAGCCGCCTGTCCTCTGCTGCACTTCCCATTGCTTCCGTTCATACATCACCAACTTCTGTCCACAGGTGGGTCTGAGGCTGCTGGTCAGGTGCCCTGGGTCAGCTGCTGGCCTGGCTGGGGCCTTGTGTGAGCACTACCGCTTTGCCGTGGCCTCCCATCTTCTGGGGCTGCTGATGGGGCTGCTGAGGGTTCTCTGGGGTGAACCCTCGTCCTGAGCCAGGAGCACAAGGACAGCACTGCCTGCACAGCTGCACACTGGGCTCCCCTGGGCTCCAAGGCCGCCGCCAGGTGGAAGGGGTCACAGGGCCTGGGCCCAGGACTTGGGCAGCCCAGCCCAGCTCCGGTGGCCGTGGGACCTGGGGAAGACGTGAAGGCCTCTGACCTGCAGCACACTCCAAAGGAAAAGCAGGAGTGATGGAGCATTTAAAACTAGAGGAGGACTTGGAATTATTAACTCCTGAGAAAGCCGAGGCAGGAGGCCTGCCATGGAACCCTCCACAAAGACAGCTTCAGGGGCCAATACAGGGCAAGGTGGCCACGCACAGCTGCTGGGGAGGGCGGCTGGGTCTGTGTATCACCCCCACCAGCTCCTTCCTTTGCCCTTGTGTCCTCTCACCAGGGCCAGGAAGAAATTAGAAGTGGTAGCCAGGCATGGCAGTGCATGCCTGTAATCCTAGCAGTGTTGGAGGCTGAGGCAGGAGAATCACAAGTTCCAACCCAGCCCGTGCAATTTAGCCACTTAGTAAGATCTTGGCTCAAAATGAAAACTAAAAAGAACTCAGTGTGAGGCATGGATTTAATTCCCCTAGCACAAAGAGAGAGGGAGGGAGGGCGAAAGAGAGTTGGTCACTTGGTCCCTTGGGTGGATTCTACCGAATACAGCAGTTCCCTTCTGGAGAGCAACGAGCTGAGGCCCCTGGATGGTGGGTGGTGGCATTTGATTTGCGGAGCCCTGAATGACAGAAGGGACCGGGGAGCTGTGCCGCAGGTAGCAGGACCCACGAGGGCCAAGATGCAGGCCAGGGGAGGAGCAGGCCAGGGGAGGGGCAGACGAGGCGGTGGCTTGGGGAGCCTGAGTCCATCAGGCGCGTGGTGCTGGGGCCTCCTCGAGCAGGGGCAGCGGTGCGGTAACTCACAAGCGCCTTGGTGACAGGCTGGTGCTTTAAATGCCATCGTCGGGACATGGTTGTGTACCGCGGATGACCGCAGGCGAGTCTGGCTCCTCCATGTGCTTGCACAGGAGTGCAGGCTCCGAGTGACTTCCTGGGGCAGCGCAAGCTCTGGACCCGAGGGGCTGGGTGTGGAAGTTCTGAGTGTGCGCTCACACAAATGCCCATGTACACGCAGGCACGCAAGCACATGTGTGCACACATACACTGAATCCTCCCATGTGCTCACAGGCACACGGGCCACGTCATGCACCTCATATGAATGTGCACACACCACTCACCCCATGTCTCACACCATGCACTCGCACCAGCAACCCCTGCATGGTTGGGGGTCCTCAGCCCTCCAGGGACACTGGGGTGGAGTGGGCCTGGCACCCGAGGGGCACGTGGGGGGCAGCTCAGCCG
Organism: Dasyprocta punctata; assembly: GCA_004363535.1. NCBI lineage: Eukaryota > Metazoa > Chordata > Mammalia > Rodentia > Dasyproctidae > Dasyprocta > Dasyprocta punctata. The sequence continues at coordinate 8,855 of RJWM01003112.1, read as the reverse complement.
AATGTTGCCAGAGGCCGTAGGCATAGCGGCAGGGAAGGGCTGCCCTCCTCACAGTCCCAGGCTTTCCCTTCTCCCCTGCCCCAGGCTGTCCTCCAGCATGTGGTGTTTGCAGCCTCTGCTAAAAGCACAAATTGCGCTCACTGCTGCGTTGTTCAGTGCCGACTCTGTGGAGCAAACGCAGCAGATGAACGCTGTCCGCGAATGTTTAAACATTGATTACCAGCTTGTCGTCTCTGGAACAATTCAAGCCGCAGTGTGTGTTAGGTGTGACAGTTGCTTCTGAGTGCTTCATTAGGAGGGTGCACTGTCAGGGTGAGCAACACCCCGCCCCCGGCAGTCCGAACCCCAGGCTCCGAGCACTTGCTCCGTTTCAGACCTGGAGGCGTCCACCCCGGGACGTGCTGTGCAGGTGGGAGCCTGCTGGTCACCAGCAGAGCTGGGCATGCGACCCACTGGGAGAGAGAGTGGGGCTTGGGTTACAGGTGCCACCGCTAGGTTAGGGAGGGCCCAGCCTGCCTCGCCCTCTGCCCCTCCCTCCCAGTGCCGGTGTCTCTTCCACCCCTCAGGAGGACCCTCTGGCTTAGGGCCCACACACGCAGTCCAGGGTCAGCGTGGATGGTTCAGAATCCTCCACTTCACACAAAAAGATCCTTTTTCCCCAAAAACTTAGTCCCAGGTTCTGGGATTGGTGTGGACACATCCCATTTTGGGTGGCACTGTTCAGCCATGGTGGTATCTGAGCCCTGTGCTTCTGCCACACTCCTGTCCCCTACTCTGTGAAGGGCCGCCTCGGGCTCCGTCTTCCCGAGAAGAGCCCCCAGTGGCCGGGGGTGTGGGTCCCGCGGGCCCTGTGGTTGCTGTCCTGCCCTGACCACGCTTCGCATGGAGCACTGCAGGAAGCGTGGATCCCGTGGAGAGGGAGGCACGCGTGTGGCCTCCCCTGCATCGGTGACTCCGTGGCGCTCAGCAGCTGTGCCGTGGCCGCGTGTGCAGGGCCATGGCAGGGAGCGGAGGAGGCAGAGCTGCACATTCCCAAAAGCCTGACGGCAGGGATATGCGTGCCTGGGCAGCAGTGCTGCAAGCAGGGGACGGGAGGCGAGGCGGGCGAGGCCTGGGGTCTGTAGCCATGGTTAGCAAAGGTGTTTCTGACAGGAGGACGTTGGAGCAGATCCCGAGGATCTGCAGGCTCCACGGGTGTCCTACAGAGCAGGTCTCACTGGCACAGGCTGGGGCGGCAGGGAGCAGGAGGGAGGAGACCACACAGCCCACCCTCAGCCCTGGTCCTGTGCTCCAGGACAACCCTGGCCCCACAGCTACACACCGGGCTGATACGGAGAGCAGTGACGGTCCCCGGAATGTCAGGAAGGACCTCCAGGCCTGTGCCCACTGGCCTGGGGACAGGAGCGCATGGACTCTGGAGGGCAGTCTAAGAGGATGTAACACTCAAAGCCCACAGGTCTGCAGCTAGTCTGTGAAGGACAATGGGACGGCAGCATTGGGCAGCCCCAGTCCCGGAGCAGGCAGCAGTACTGCTGGGATCTGTGCCTCGGTGTCCTCCCCTCAGGGTTCAGTGCTTTGTGGATCGGCACCTGCTCTCCTGGTCCCAGCCCAGTCCCCCTGTTGTTATTTGGATAGGAGTGGTACTTGTCTCTGCTCCTGTCCCCAGCCCGTATGCATTTCCATGAGTGCTGGCGTTAGGAGATGGTGTGAGAAGACTGGACCCAAGGGCTGGAGGGAAGGAGCAGGGTGGTGCGTTCGCTTCAGAAGAAAGGGACCCACTGGGCCACCAAGGTGCAAGGCCCTTCGTCCTGTTGCTGGCAAGCATTGCTGTCACAGAGCACCACAAAGCAGGTGACTGACGCTGCAGACAGCTGATCGCCTCCTGGTCCTGAGCTGGAAGTACTTGAGATCCAGATGTGGAAAGCTGGTCCCTTCCGAGGCTGCGAGGGAGGCTCTGGGCCCCAGCCCCTGGAGGCACCTGCTGTCCTCGGTGTCCTTGGCTCAGGCTTCACCTCACCTCCGTTTTCCCGTGGCCTTCTCCGTGTGTGCATCTGTGATCGAGGTTCTCTGTTTATAATGACACCAGTCTCACTGTTGGGTCAGAGCCACCCTGCCCCAGTGTGACCTCATCTGAACTAGTGACATCCTCCCAGGGCCCTGCTACCAAAAGGCCATCTTCTAAGGTCCTAGGTGCTGGGGCCTCAACACACACACCCCTCTCTGCTGGGTCTTCACTGCATAGACGCCCAGGCGCCTGCCGAGGAGAAGCCATCCCCCTGCTGCCGCTGCTGACCGTGCTCTTGGTGACAGCTGTGGCTTTGGCAGGTGGTTCAGGGCCAGTTTCTGGAAGGGCACCTCTGTTAGTCTCCAGCCGTGGCAGCCGGGAAGCAGAGAGAAGGGAGGAGCAGGGTACAAGAACACACCCTTCCGGGTCCCGCCCCAGCGACTGCCTCCAACCAGGGTCCACCCTGCAGCACCGCCAGCTGTGAGCTCGTTTTGAATGGAGCTGACACATGGCGCGGAGCACCCGCTCTGAATGGGAGGCATTTGAAGAACGTCTGGATCTGAGCCACAACAGTGTTGCACCCCCGCCTGGCCCCGGACACACGTGGAAGCAGCCAGACCTTGCAGACTCGGCCCTGGACGTGTGCTGTGAGGTGTTGGGGGCCAGTATGACTGGGCCCAAGGCTTCCCTGTCTGAGCCCCAGGCAGGCCACGCCCACCCTGTCCAAGGCCTCGGCTCTCCTCTTCGTCTGTCAGTCACACTGCTGCCACTGTGTCCCCGCTGCAGCTCGGCTGGGCCCTGCTGTGCTTGTCCCACTTTCTGCCTGTCTTCCTGCCGCCAGCCAGCCTGTGTGTCACGGGGGGCCTCGTCGCCCCGAGTGGTTTCCAGGCTGACATCATCCGTGGGGGAAGACTCCATCTCACGTGCCCGTGGCCTGTCGGTGCTGGGCCAGCACGTGGGCACTCGCCCCTCGCTCACTCCCATGCCGGCTGTGGACGCATGGCCACAGGGCACCTGGTGTCTCTCAGACCCTGCAGAAGTCGTGTCAAGGAGGATCCTTTAGGGAGCTCGCCCACCCCGCCTGCCTGTCCCCTCCCCACCTCCCCAGCCTGGGCTTCGTGGTCTGAGGATGCTGTCCTCATGCTCCCCTTCCAGGAAGTCCCCCAAGCTCCAAGCTCCTCTTCACCCTTATCAGTCACACAACTTGCAAAATTTATCCTGAGTCCTCCTGGCATTTTCCTGATAATGTCCTTTGAAACGCAGAGCTTCTCAACTTTGTCAAAGACCAGTGTGTCTCTGTTTCTTTCTTTCTTTGCTCGTGATTTTGGTGCCATGTTGAAGAAACTGTTGCCTAACCCAAGGCCACAGAGATTTATGCCCTTATTTTTAATAACACTTTTTTTTTTTTTTTTTTTTTTTTTTGCAGCACCAGGGACCAAACTCACAACCTTGTGCCTGCCAGACAGGCACTTAAGCCACTGAGCCAAACTCCCAGCCCTAGTTTTTTTGAGGCAGGGTTGCATTATGTAGCTCAAGTCGGCCTTGTGCTTGTGTTGTAGCCCAAACTGGCTTCGAACTCACAATGCTCCTCCTACCTCAGCCTCCCAAGTGCTAGGACTAAAGGTATGTGCCACCACACCCAGTTTATTTTAAAAAAACTTTTAAGCCATGTGTGGTTGCACTTACCTGTAATCCTGGTACTCTGGGAGGCTGAGACAGGAGAATTGCAAGATTAAACCCAGACTGAGCAATTTAGTGAGATCCTGTATCAGAATAACCAAAAAGAGCTGGGGTGTAGGTTAGTGCAAACACTCTGGGTTCATTCCCCAGTGCCACCAAGAAAACATTTTTGAACTAAGTGTGATGGCGCACGTCTGTAATCCAGTACTCAAGAGGCTTGAGGTGGGAGGGTCGAAGGTTTTGAGCAGCTGGGAAAGTTCATGAGACCCTGTCTCAAAGTAAAAGGCATTCTGAGGCTGTGGCTCAATGAGGCCTTGGGTTCAAACCCCAGGACTGACTCCCCACCCCATGCACATATTTTTAAAAAGTCTTAGAGTTTTAGCTCTGACACTGAGCATTTGGATGTGTGTTCCGCTTTCAAGTTACTCTTTAGGTGTGGTATAAGGTAAGAGCCTAACTTCATTCTTTTGCAGTGTTTTGTGAAAAGGTTTATTTCCTCATCCAATGGTTTTGGCACTCTGCAGAAAGCCAGGTGTCCCGACATGCTCGGATTTATTTCTGGACTCTCCGTCCCTTCTGTGTCCATCCCGTCCCGGCCAGCATGGCGGGGTCAGATTTCAGAGCGCAGTGCTGAGAGTCGCCCTTGCTTTATCACCCTGGCTTCCTTGTGTTTCCCTGTGAGTTTTCGAGTCAGCTTACCAATGCCTATGAGAAGCACAAAGGCAGTTGACATTTTTGTGGAAATTGTGTTGGGTGCGAGATCAATTTGGGGGTATCGCCATTTTAACACCATATGTCCCCAACCTGTGGGCTCAGGGCACCTTTCCACCTGTTCCACCTGTCCTTTCGTTTCTTTCAGCGTTTTTGTTTTTAGTGTATAACTCTTGCCCTTCCTTCCTTAAATTTAGCCCAAATATTTTAATCTTTTTGATGCTGTGGTAAGTAGGACCATTTTCTTAATTTCATTTTCAGTTTTTCAGTTTTTTGCTGTCACATTGAAATGGACTACAAGTGATTTTTAAAATTTCTTGACTGACACACAGCGTAAGCACCACGAAGCGGGCTTCCCAGCATGCACACGCCGCGGGCTGCACATGCAAACACTGATCTCTGTCCCCAAGGCCACCCCGCCCCAGCCCTGCCTCCTCCTTCTCACTGCCTCTGCCTCTGCTTGCCTCTGCCCTTGTTGGCTTTTTGTGTTTGTTTGTTTGTTTCATTTAAGCATGAATATCGCAGAAAATCTACCACTTTAACCACCGTGAAGCCGGGCGTGGTGGCGCACGCCTTTAATCCCAGCACTCGGGAGGCTGAGGTAGGCGGAGCATTGTGAGTTCGAGGCTGGCTTGGGCTACAACGCGGCGCAAGGCCGGCCTGAGCTACATAGTGTGACCCTGCCTCAAAAAAACCAGGGCCGGGAGTTTGGCTCAGTGGCTTAAGCGCCTGCCCTGGCAGGCGCGAGGCTGTGAGTTCAATCATCGGTGCCGCAAAAAAAAATAAAAAATAACCACCGTGAGTGTGCAGTTCAGCAGCATGACACAGTGCGTGCCGCCGCTGCAGCCACTGCTGCCACCCTCGTCTGGAAGGCTGTCGCTTGCCCGGACTGGCACTGCCCACCCCCTCCGGCCTCTGTGACTGCCTGCTTCAGAGCCCTTGTGTCGCCAGCACCCTGTGGGGCTTGTCCTGCGTGTCTGCTCGATCCGCACAGCCATTCTCAGGGTTTGCCCTCGTACTTAGGGCGCCCTTCCTTCTGGGGGCTGAGCGATGGTCCACACAATGCCGCAGTCTGTTATCTGTTCCTTTCCACTGGATGCATGGTTCTTTCCACTCCTGACCATGCAGAGCGCTGCCCTCAGCCTCTCTGGTCTCTGGGAGTCTCTGGTGCTGTGCCCTTGGGGGAGCCCCAGCCCCTTCGTTCCCACCCCTGCATGGGATCAGCGGGGCCCACAGCCCGGCTGAAGCCCGGGGCTCTCCCAGGAGGGGTGCTATTGTCCCTCACTGGGGTACATGGCCTGGCATGCACAGCCCCTGTGCTTCTCCGTGTCCAGCAAATGTTCATCACATGAGGACTCAAGCGCAAGTGCAGGCCCGGGCACCCCACTAAAGGAGACCTCCAGGGGCTCTGGGGCCTCTTCCAGCCACACCCCGGCCCTGCACCAGTGGGGTCCTGAGTGCTCCTGGGTAGCTCTGTAGCACAAAGATATATGATGTGGGGCAATCTTGTGGGTCTCTGCACTGCGCGTCCAGGGCTCACGGTGTCCATGGCGCTCAGGCCACTGTCAGGTCCCCATCCCATCGCTCCAGGCTGAGGCTCCTTTCCAGTTCTCCGGAGTCCTTGGGCTGCCTCGGACTCACACAGGTCCAGGCTTACTCAGACAGCAGATTATTTTTCCAGAGTGGCCGCATACATTACACTCCCACCAGCAAGGTGACCAGTCCTGTTCCACTTGGCGTGGGCAGCCCCTTAGGGCCTTCCTCTTAAACCAGATGGCCCAGTGCTCCACGTGTGCAGCCAGCTGCCAGTGTGGGAGACAGGCCACACACACCAGCCAGGCCCCCAGGAGAGAAAACGGACAGCACCGGCCTCCAATAGCAGCTTGCAAAAATTGGAATGAATATTTCTAGATAGACAAAAGATTTTACATACAAGAAACAATAAGAATAGGAAATAAGGAAGCAGAGAAAAGAAATTAAAATGTCAAGGGTAAAAATGGAAGAAAAGGCTGAAGAGTTTTCCCAGAAAATGGGACAAAGAGACCAGGAGGTAGATAGTAGGAGACAAATTATTTTGGGGTTGGAGGCTCAGCTGCCACTTCCCTATAAATAGGCACAGTGGACCCTGACAGGCAAATCCGATAAACCCCAGCTGCTGGGAAGGCAGGAAGGAACACGGTGGGGTGTCCTATGACTGCTCTAACAGAGGCTGTAACCTGGGCTGCCTGAGTCCACAGATAATTCTCTCAGGGCCAGGAGTCCAACAATCGGCCGCCCCACTATCCCCGCCGGAGGCTGCATATGGCCTTTGGCTTGTGGCTGTGTTACTCCAGTCTCTGACCCTGTGGTCTTGTGGCCCCCTCCCCATTTGTGTTTGTCTGCCGCCTCTTTTGTGTCTTATGAGGGCACTTGTCATTGGGTTTAGGACCCACAGAACAACCCAGAATATTCTCAAAATTCTTTGCTGAATCACGCTTGCCAAGACCTTCTTTCCAAATCGAGTCCCATTGCCAGGTTCCAGGGCCCAGGGTGTGGACGCATCTTTTGAGGGCATCTTTCTGCCCTGCAAATGTTCTTAAGAGGTGATTTGGTGCTTTGATAGGCAGAAACGCGGGACAGTATTAAGCCATGGCTGAGGGACGGCACAGTCGACCCTCCCGCTGGGGGCTTGGGGGCTGCTGCAGCACCATGGAAGGTGTGGGCAGGGCAGGCACTGGGTTGGAACCTGCTGGGCCACCTGGGTTGTTAAGTGGGGCCCATGGGTTCCACTGATGGCACATTGAAGGTGAGTTCCTGGAAGCAGCTGCTTGGGTGCTTGGATTCCTTGGTGTGGGAGCTGCAGGACAGGGTTCCTCCTCGACACCCTGCCCCATACCGCCATCTCCCTCTCTGCAGTGGCTCCCTGTTGGTTTCCTGTGTCACAGACAAGACTGGGCCGGAGGTGGTCCCTGCAGCCACGCCTGCCACCCCCACGGCTGCAAGAGAGAAGATCCGGTCCAGGTTCCACGGCAGCCACGACCTGATCCACCGGCTGTTTGTTTGCATCTCAGGTGTGACGTCTGGGCCTGGGACACACATGGGCTTGAGGACACATGGGGTGCAGCGCAGGGCCCCTGACCTTGCTGGAGGGCAGCCATCTTCCCAGGCAGAGCCAGGGTTCCTCCTCAGCAAGGCCCGGATCTGCCCCACAGGGAAGAGGTGGATGGAGCTCTGCGGGCGAGGGCGGGGCTTTTCTTCAGCTGGGTGACTGCTGGGGTGGGTACAGTCCCCGACTCCTCCCTGACGTCACCACCCACGTGGTGTCTGTGCTGAGGCCCTGTGGCCCGTTCTTTGGGACAGTGTGTTGTGGGACTCCAGGGCTGTGAGCCGATGTGATGGTGACTGTGATGCCATTCGAGTAGGCACCATGGGGCTCTGCAGGTGGCTGTTGGTGGCAGGTAGGGCAGCTTAGTGGTGGCAGCTGTGCCCTGTCATGTGGCCTGCAGCACACTGTGCAAGAAGTGCTGCCTTCGCTCCCAAGGGCTGGACATGCCCCTTCCCTCTGTCCTCTGTCCCTCCAACCATGCTCCTCTCCCTCAGGGGTGGCTGACCAGCTGCAGACGAACTACGCGAGTGACCTGAGGAGTATCCTCAAAACACTCTTTGAGGTCATGGCCACCAAGCCAGAAACAGATGACAAGGAGAAGCTAAAGAAGGGTGAGTGCCACATGGGACAGGCCTTGCGGCCCCTGCTGATCGTGCTGTCCACCCCCCAAGAAGGGGGTGCACATACAGCTGCACCTGCCGCTCTGAGGCAGCCATGCATCCAGGCTTTGTGTGATCCAGTGTGCAGGGACCAGAGACACAGCCTGGGGAGGTGCAGCAAGGGCCCGACTTCCTGCTGCACGCAGAGGCCGGGAGACCTGTCCTCCCTCGAAGGCAAGACCGGATGTCACGGTCACTCCCACCCACCTGTCAAAGCATTCAGAGACCCCAGCAAAGGGAGGGGACATGGGCTACCTCCTCACTGGGAGTGGCAGAGGCTGCCCTGGCCTCCATCTGCCCACATGTACACATCTCACACCAGAGGTACGTGAGTGCTCTCCTGTGCACACATAGGCGTATTCACTTGCACATTTGCATGCCTTGCTCACGTGCACGCATGTTTCAGAAAACAGACTAAATACGGGAAGAAATGGCACTGAGGAGGTCAAAGAGGCAGTTTATTATATTGGTGGGCTTCTGACTAGGATCTCTCCTAAAGAACCAGAGCTCCGCCCTGTGGGGTTTAGGGGTTTTTAAAGGGAAAGAGAGCAGGGAGGTCCATAGGCAGGTTCGGCGCCTGTGATTGGAGGGTCGGGTGACAGCTTGGGTTGCTGAAGGAGTTTAAACCTTTCAGGTTACATCATAAGGCCATCAGCTGTACAAAGCATCAGTTATACAAAGGAAGGAGGGTCCTGTTACATTTTAAATGACATTG